>JBAMJR010000637.1:0-50379 GCA_038501785.1 Myoxocephalus aenaeus | reverse complement strand
TGACATAAAAGTTGGAAATGCAGCTTAAGGTAGTAAAACGTGATGAGAGCATCAGGTACTCTTACATTATAATAGAACATGAAAGTCTGGTGGTCTGAGATACTTTAACTGAAGGAAATCATGGAATCTAAGTATTCTAGAAGAGAATCCACTTGTGGACTCTGTCTAGGCTGAAAAGTCGTTTTTTGACATAAAAGTTGGAAACGCAGCTTTGGACTCTGTCTAGGCTGAAAAGTCGTTTTTTGACAAAAAAGTTGGAAATGCAGCTTAAGGTAGTAAAACGTGATGAGAGCATCAGGTACTCTTACATTATAATAGAACATGAAAGTCTGGTGGTCTGAGATACTTTAACTGAAGGAAATCATGGAATCTAAGTATTCTAGAAGAGAATCCACTTGTGGACTCTGTCTAGGCTGAAAAGTCGTTTTTTGACATAAAAGTTGGAAACGCAGCTTTGGACTCTGTCTAGGCTGAAAAGTCGTTTTTTGACATAAAAGTTGGAAACGCAGCTTTGGACTCTGTCTAGGCTGAAAAGTCGTTTTTTGACAAAAAAGTTGGAAATGCAGCTTAAGGTAGTAAAACGTGATGAGAGCATCAGGTACTCTTACATTATAATAGAACATGAAAGTCTGGTGGTCTGAGATACTTTAACTGAAGGAAATCATGGAATCTAAGTATTCTAGAAGAGAATCCACTTGTGGACTCTGTCTAGGCTGAAAAGTCGTTTTTTGACATAAAAGTTGGAAACGCAGCTTTGGACTCTGTCTAGGCTGAAAAGTCGTTTTTTGACAAAAAAGTTGGAAATGCAGCTTAAGGTAGTAAAACGTGATGAGAGCATCAGGTACTCTTACATTATAATAGAACATGAAAGTCTGGTGGTCTGAGATACTTTAACTGAAGGAAATCATGGAATCTAAGTATTCTAGAAGAGAATCCACTTGTGGACTCTGTCTAGGCTGAAAAGTCGTTTTTTGACATAAAAGTTGGAAACGCAGCTTTGGACTCTGTCTAGGCTGAAAAGTCGTTTTTTGACAAAAAAGTTGGAAATGCAGCTTAAGGTAGCAAAACGTGATGAGAGCATCAGGTACTCTTACATTATATAAGAACATGAAAGTCTGGTGGTCTGAGATACTTTAACTGAAGGAAATCATGGAATCTAAGTATTCTAGAAGAGAATCCACTTGTGGACTCTGTCTAGGCTGAAAAGTCGTTTTTTGACATAAAAGTTGGAAACGCAGCTTTGGACTCTGTCTAGGCTGAAAAGTCGTTTTTTGACAAAAAAGTTGGAAATGCAGCTTAAGGTAGTAAAACGTGATGAGAGCATCAGGTACTCTTACATTATAATAGAACATGAAAGTCTGGTGGTCTGAGATACTTTAACTGAAGGAAATCATGGAATCTAAGTATTCTAGAAGAGAATCCACTTGTGGACTCTGTCTAGGCTGAAAAGTCGTTTTTTGACATAAAAGTTGGAAACGCAGCTTTGGACTCTGTCTAGGCTGAAAAGTCGTTTTTTGACATAAAAGTTGGAAACGCAGCTTTGGACTCTGTCTAGGCTGAAAAGTCGTTTTTTGACATAAAAGTTGAAAACGCAGCTTTGGACTCTGTCTAGGCTGAAAAGTCGTTTTTTGACATAAAAGTTGAAAACGCAGCTTTGGACTCTGTCTAGGCTGAAAAGTCGTTTTTTGACAAAAAAGTTGGAAATGCAGCTTAAGGTAGTAAAACGTGATGAGAGCATCAGGTACTCTTACATTATAATAGAACATGAAAGTCTGGTGGTCTGAGATACTTTAACTGAAGGAAATCATGGAATCTAAGTATTCTAGAAGAGAATCCACTTGTGGACTCTGTCTAGGCTGAAAAGTCGTTTTTTGACATAAAAGTTGGAAACGCAGCTTTGGACTCTGTCTAGGCTGAAAAGTCGTTTTTTGACATAAAAGTTGGAAACGCAGCTTTGGACTCTGTCTAGGCTGAAAAGTCGTTTTTTGACATAAAAGTTGAAAACGCAGCTTTGGACTCTGTCTAGGCTGAAAAGTCGTTTTTTGACAAAAAAGTTGGAAATGCAGCTTAAGGTAGCAAAACGTGATGAGAGCATCAGGTACTCTTACATTATATAAGAACATGAAAGTCTGGTGGTCTGAGATACTTTAACTGAAGGAAATCATGGAATCTAAGTATTCTAGAAGAGAATCCACTTGTGGACTCTGTCTAGGCTGAAAAGTCGTTTTTTGACATAAAAGTTGGAAACGCAGCTTTGGACTCTGTCTAGGCTGAAAAGTCGTTTTTTGACAAAAAAGTTGGAAATGCAGCTTAAGGTAGTAAAACGTGATGAGAGCATCAGGTACTCTTACATTATAATAGAACATGAAAGTCTGGTGGTCTGAGATACTTTAACTGAAGGAAATCATGGAATCTAAGTATTCTAGAAGAGAATCCACTTGTGGACTCTGTCTAGGCTGAAAAGTCGTTTTTTGACATAAAAGTTGGAAACGCAGCTTTGGACTCTGTCTAGGCTGAAAAGTCGTTTTTTGACATAAAAGTTGGAAACGCAGCTTTGGACTCTGTCTAGGCTGAAAAGTCGTTTTTTGACATAAAAGTTGAAAACGCAGCTTTGGACTCTGTCTAGGCTGAAAAGTCGTTTTTTGACATAAAAGTTGAAAACGCAGCTTTGGACTCTGTCTAGGCTGAAAAGTCGTTTTTTGACAAAAAAGTTGGAAATGCAGCTTAAGGTAGCAAAACGTGATGAGAGCATCAGGTACTCTTACATTATATAAGAACATGAAAGTCTGGTGGTCTGAGATACTTTAACTGAAGGAAATCATGGAATCTAAGTATTCTAGAAGAGAATCCACTTGTGGACTCTGTCTAGGCTGAAAAGTCGTTTTTTGACATAAAAGTTGGAAACGCAGCTTTGGACTCTGTCTAGGCTGAAAAGTCGTTTTTTGACATAAAAGTTGGAAATGCAGCTTAAGGTAGTAAAACGTGATGAGAGCATCAGGTACTCTTACATTATAATAGAACATGAAAGTCTGGTGGTCTGAGATACTTTAACTGAAGGAAATCATGGAATCTAAGTATTCTAGAAGAGAATCCACTTGTGGACTCTGTCTAGGCTGAAAAGTCGTTTTTTGACATAAAAGTTGGAAATGCAGCTTTGGACTCTGTCTAGGCTGAAAAGTCGTTTTTTGACATAAAAGTTGGAAATGCAGCTTAAGGTAGTAAAACGTGATGAGAGCATCAGGTACTCTTACATTATAATAGAACATGAAAGTCTGGTGGTCTGAGATACTTTAACTGAAGGAAATCATGGAATCTAAGTATTCTAGAAGAGAATCCACTTGTGGACTCTGTCTAGGCTGAAAAGTCGTTTTTTGACATAAAAGTTGGAAACGCAGCTTTGGACTCTGTCTAGGCTGAAAAGTCGTTTTTTGACATAAAAGTTGGAAATGCAGCTTTGGACTCTGTCTAGGCTGAAAAGTCGTTTTTTGACAAAAAAGTTGGAAATGCAGCTTAAGGTAGTAAAACGTGATGAGAGCATCAGGTACTCTTACATTATAATAGAACATGAAAGTCTGGTGGTCTGAGATACTTTAACTGAAGGAAATCATGGAATCTAAGTATTCTAGAAGAGAATCCACTTGTGGACTCTGTCTAGGCTGAAAAGTCGTTTTTTGACATAAAAGTTGGAGACGCAGCTTTGGACTCTGTCTAGGCTGAAAAGTCGTTTTTTGACATAATAGTTGGAAACGCAGCTTTGGACTCTGTCTAGGCTGAAAAGTCGTTTTTTGACAAAAAAGTTGGAAATGCAGCTTAAGGTAGTAAAACGTGATGAGAGCATCAGGTACTCTTACATTATAATAGAACATGAAAGTCTGGTGGTCTGAGATACTTTAACTGAAGGAAATCATGGAATCTAAGTATTCTAGAAGAGAATCCACTTGTGGACTCTGTCTAGGCTGAAAAGTCGTTTTTTGACAAAAAAGTTGGAAATGCAGCTTAAGGTAGTAAAACGTGATGAGAGCATCAGGTACTCTTACATTATAATAGAACATGAAAGTCTGGTGGTCTGAGATACTTTAACTGAAGGAAATCATGGAATCTAAGTATTCTAGAAGAGAATCCACTTGTGGACTCTGTCTAGGCTGAAAAGTCGTTTTTTGACATAAAAGTTGGAAACGCAGCTTTGGACTCTGTCTAGGCTGAAAAGTCGTTTTTTGACATAAAAGTTGGAAACGCAGCTTTGGACTCTGTCTAGGCTGAAAAGTCGTTTTTTGACATAAAAGTTGAAAACGCAGCTTTGGACTCTGTCTAGGCTGAAAAGTCGTTTTTTGACAAAAAAGTTGGAAATGCAGCTTAAGGTAGCAAAACGTGATGAGAGCATCAGGTACTCTTACATTATATAAGAACATGAAAGTCTGGTGGTCTGAGATACTTTAACTGAAGGAAATCATGGAATCTAAGTATTCTAGAAGAGAATCCACTTGTGGACTCTGTCTAGGCTGAAAAGTCGTTTTTTGACATAAAAGTTGGAAACGCAGCTTTGGACTCTGTCTAGGCTGAAAAGTCGTTTTTTGACAAAAAAGTTGGAAATGCAGCTTAAGGTAGTAAAACGTGATGAGAGCATCAGGTACTCTTACATTATAATAGAACATGAAAGTCTGGTGGTCTGAGATACTTTAACTGAAGGAAATCATGGAATCTAAGTATTCTAGAAGAGAATCCACTTGTGGACTCTGTCTAGGCTGAAAAGTCGTTTTTTGACATAAAAGTTGGAAACGCAGCTTTGGACTCTGTCTAGGCTGAAAAGTCGTTTTTTGACAAAAAAGTTGGAAATGCAGCTTAAGGTAGTAAAACGTGATGAGAGCATCAGGTACTCTTACATTATAATAGAACATGAAAGTCTGGTGGTCTGAGATACTTTAACTGAAGGAAATCATGGAATCTAAGTATTCTAGAAGAGAATCCACTTGTGGACTCTGTCTAGGCTGAAAAGTCGTTTTTTGACATAAAAGTTGGAAACGCAGCTTTGGACTCTGTCTAGGCTGAAAAGTCGTTTTTTGACATAAAAGTTGGAAACGCAGCTTTGGACTCTGTCTAGGCTGAAAAGTCGTTTTTTGACAAAAAAGTTGGAAATGCAGCTTAAGGTAGTAAAACGTGATGAGAGCATCAGGTACTCTTACATTATAATAGAACATGAAAGTCTGGTGGTCTGAGATACTTTAACTGAAGGAAATCATGGAATCTAAGTATTCTAGAAGAGAATCCACTTGTGGACTCTGTCTAGGCTGAAAAGTCGTTTTTTGACATAAAAGTTGGAAACGCAGCTTTGGACTCTGTCTAGGCTGAAAAGTCGTTTTTTGACAAAAAAGTTGGAAATGCAGCTTAAGGTAGCAAAACGTGATGAGAGCATCAGGTACTCTTACATTATATAAGAACATGAAAGTCTGGTGGTCTGAGATACTTTAACTGAAGGAAATCATGGAATCTAAGTATTCTAGAAGAGAATCCACTTGTGGACTCTGTCTAGGCTGAAAAGTCGTTTTTTGACATAAAAGTTGGAAACGCAGCTTTGGACTCTGTCTAGGCTGAAAAGTCGTTTTTTGACAAAAAAGTTGGAAATGCAGCTTAAGGTAGTAAAACGTGATGAGAGCATCAGGTACTCTTACATTATAATAGAACATGAAAGTCTGGTGGTCTGAGATACTTTAACTGAAGGAAATCATGGAATCTAAGTATTCTAGAAGAGAATCCACTTGTGGACTCTGTCTAGGCTGAAAAGTCGTTTTTTGACATAAAAGTTGGAAACGCAGCTTTGGACTCTGTCTAGGCTGAAAAGTCGTTTTTTGACATAAAAGTTGGAAACGCAGCTTTGGACTCTGTCTAGGCTGAAAAGTCGTTTTTTGACATAAAAGTTGAAAACGCAGCTTTGGACTCTGTCTAGGCTGAAAAGTCGTTTTTTGACATAAAAGTTGAAAACGCAGCTTTGGACTCTGTCTAGGCTGAAAAGTCGTTTTTTGACAAAAAAGTTGGAAATGCAGCTTAAGGTAGTAAAACGTGATGAGAGCATCAGGTACTCTTACATTATAATAGAACATGAAAGTCTGGTGGTCTGAGATACTTTAACTGAAGGAAATCATGGAATCTAAGTATTCTAGAAGAGAATCCACTTGTGGACTCTGTCTAGGCTGAAAAGTCGTTTTTTGACATAAAAGTTGGAAACGCAGCTTTGGACTCTGTCTAGGCTGAAAAGTCGTTTTTTGACATAAAAGTTGAAAACGCAGCTTTGGACTCTGTCTAGGCTGAAAAGTCGTTTTTTGACATAAAAGTTGGAAACGCAGCTTTGGACTCTGTCTAGGCTGAAAAGTCGTTTTTTGACATAAAAGTTGGAAACGCAGCTTTGGACTCTGTCTAGGCTGAAAAGTCGTTTTTTGACAAAAAAGTTGGAAATGCAGCTTAAGGTAGTAAAACGTGATGAGAGCATCAGGTACTCTTACATTATAATAGAACATGAAAGTCTGGTGGTCTGAGATACTTTAACTGAAGGAAATCATGGAATCTAAGTATTCTAGAAGAGAATCCACTTGTGGACTCTGTCTAGGCTGAAAAGTCGTTTTTTGACATAAAAGTTGGAAACGCAGCTTTGGACTCTGTCTAGGCTGAAAAGTCGTTTTTTGACATAAAAGTTGGAAACGCAGCTTTGGACTCTGTCTAGGCTGAAAAGTCGTTTTTTGACATAAAAGTTGAAAACGCAGCTTTGGACTCTGTCTAGGCTGAAAAGTCGTTTTTTGACATAAAAGTTGGAAACGCAGCTTTGGACTCTGTCTAGGCTGAAAAGTCGTTTTTTGACATAAAAGTTGGAAACGCAGCTTTGGACTCTGTCTAGGCTGAAAAGTCGTTTTTTGACAAAAAAGTTGGAAATGCAGCTTAAGGTAGTAAAACGTGATGAGAGCATCAGGTACTCTTACATTATAATAGAACATGAAAGTCTGGTGGTCTGAGATACTTTAACTGAAGGAAATCATGGAATCTAAGTATTCTAGAAGAGAATCCACTTGTGGACTCTGTCTAGGCTGAAAAGTCGTTTTTTGACATAAAAGTTGGAAACGCAGCTTTGGACTCTGTCTAGGCTGAAAAGTCGTTTTTTGACAAAAAAGTTGGAAATGCAGCTTAAGGTAGCAAAACGTGATGAGAGCATCAGGTACTCTTACATTATATAAGAACATGAAAGTCTGGTGGTCTGAGATACTTTAACTGAAGGAAATCATGGAATCTAAGTATTCTAGAAGAGAATCCACTTGTGGACTCTGTCTAGGCTGAAAAGTCGTTTTTTGACATAAAAGTTGGAAACGCAGCTTTGGACTCTGTCTAGGCTGAAAAGTCGTTTTTTGACAAAAAAGTTGGAAATGCAGCTTAAGGTAGTAAAACGTGATGAGAGCATCAGGTACTCTTACATTATAATAGAACATGAAAGTCTGGTGGTCTGAGATACTTTAACTGAAGGAAATCATGGAATCTAAGTATTCTAGAAGAGAATCCACTTGTGGACTCTGTCTAGGCTGAAAAGTCGTTTTTTGACATAAAAGTTGGAAACGCAGCTTTGGACTCTGTCTAGGCTGAAAAGTCGTTTTTTGACATAAAAGTTGGAAACGCAGCTTTGGACTCTGTCTAGGCTGAAAAGTCGTTTTTTGACATAAAAGTTGAAAACGCAGCTTTGGACTCTGTCTAGGCTGAAAAGTCGTTTTTTGACATAAAAGTTGAAAACGCAGCTTTGGACTCTGTCTAGGCTGAAAAGTCGTTTTTTGACAAAAAAGTTGGAAATGCAGCTTAAGGTAGTAAAACGTGATGAGAGCATCAGGTACTCTTACATTATAATAGAACATGAAAGTCTGGTGGTCTGAGATACTTTAACTGAAGGAAATCATGGAATCTAAGTATTCTAGAAGAGAATCCACTTGTGGACTCTGTCTAGGCTGAAAAGTCGTTTTTTGACATAAAAGTTGGAAACGCAGCTTTGGACTCTGTCTAGGCTGAAAAGTCGTTTTTTGACATAAAAGTTGGAAACGCAGCTTTGGACTCTGTCTAGGCTGAAAAGTCGTTTTTTGACATAAAAGTTGAAAACGCAGCTTTGGACTCTGTCTAGGCTGAAAAGTCGTTTTTTGACAAAAAAGTTGGAAATGCAGCTTAAGGTAGCAAAACGTGATGAGAGCATCAGGTACTCTTACATTATATAAGAACATGAAAGTCTGGTGGTCTGAGATACTTTAACTGAAGGAAATCATGGAATCTAAGTATTCTAGAAGAGAATCCACTTGTGGACTCTGTCTAGGCTGAAAAGTCGTTTTTTGACATAAAAGTTGGAAACGCAGCTTTGGACTCTGTCTAGGCTGAAAAGTCGTTTTTTTGACATAAAAGTTGGAAACGCAGCTTTGGACTCTGTCTAGGCTGAAAAGTCGTTTTTTGACAAAAAGTTGGAAATGCAGCTTAAGGTAGTAAAACGTGATGAGAGCATCAGGTACTCTTACATTATAATAGAACATGAAAGTCTGGTGGTCTGAGATACTTTAACTGAAGGAAATCATGGAATCTAAGTATTCTAGAAGAGAATCCACTTGTGGACTCTGTCTAGGCTGAAAAGTCGTTTTTTGACATAAAAGTTGGAAACGCAGCTTTGGACTCTGTCTAGGCTGAAAAGTCGTTTTTTTGACAAAAAAGTTGGAAATGCAGCTTAAGGTAGTAAAACGTGATGAGAGCATCAGGTACTCTTACATTATAATAGAACATGAAAGTCTGGTGGTCTGAGATACTTTAACTGAAGGAAATCATGGAATCTAAGTATTCTAGAAGAGAATCCACTTGTGGACTCTGTCTAGGCTGAAAAGTCGTTTTTTGACATAAAAGTTGGAAACGCAGCTTTGGACTCTGTCTAGGCTGAAAAGTCGTTTTTTGACATAAAAGTTGGAAACGCAGCTTTGGACTCTGTCTAGGCTGAAAAGTCGTTTTTTGACATAAAAGTTGAAAACGCAGCTTTGGACTCTGTCTAGGCTGAAAAGTCGTTTTTTGACAAAAAAGTTGGAAATGCAGCTTAAGGTAGTAAAACGTGATGAGAGCATCAGGTACTCTTACATTATAATAGAACATGAAAGTCTGGTGGTCTGAGATACTTTAACTGAAGGAAATCATGGAATCTAAGTATTCTAGAAGAGAATCCACTTGTGGACTCTGTCTAGGCTGAAAAGTCGTTTTTTGACATAAAAGTTGGAAACGCAGCTTTGGACTCTGTCTAGGCTGAAAAGTCGTTTTTTGACAAAAAAGTTGGAAATGCAGCTTAAGGTAGTAAACGTGATGAGAGCATCAGGTACTCTTACATTATAATAGAACATGAAAGTCTGGTGGTCTGAGATACTTTAACTGAAGGAAATCATGGAATCTAAGTATTCTAGAAGAGAATCCACTTGTGGACTCTGTCTAGGCTTGAAAAGTCGTTTTTTGACATAAAAGTTGGAAACGCAGCTTTGGACTCTGTCTAGGCTGAAAAGTCGTTTTTTTGACATAAAAGTTGGAAACGCAGCTTTGGACTCTGTCTAGGCTGAAAAGTCGTTTTTTGACATAAAAGTTGAAAACGCAGCTTTGGACTCTGTCTAGGCTGAAAAGTCGTTTTTTGACATACAAGTTGGAAATGCAGCTTAAGGTAGTAAAACGTGATGAGAGCATCAGGTACTCTTACATTATAATAGAACATGAAAGTCTGGTGGTCTGAGATACTTTAACTGAAGGAAATCATGGAATCTAAGTATTCTAGAAGAGAATCCACTTGTGTACTCTGTCTAGGCTGAAAAGTCGTTTTTTGACATAAAAGTTGGAAACGCAGCTTTGGACTCTGTCTAGGCTGAAAAGTCGTTTTTTGACAAAAAAGTTGGAAATGCAGCTTAAGGTAGCAAAACGTGATGAGAGCATCAGGTACTCTTACATTATAATAGAACATGAAAGTCTGGTGGTCTGAGATACTTTAACTGAAGGAAATCATGGAATCTAAGTATTCTAGAAGAGAATCCACTTGTGGACTCTGTCTAGGCTGAAAAGTCGTTTTTTGACATAAAAGTTGGAAACGCAGCTTTGGACTCTGTCTAGGCTGAAAAGTCGTTTTTTGACATAAAAGTTGGAAACGCAGCTTTGGACTCTGTCTAGGCTGAAAAGTCGTTTTTTGACAAAAAAGTTGGAAATGCAGCTTAAGGTAGTAAAACGTGATGAGAGCATCAGGTACTCTTACATTATAATAGAACATGAAAGTCTGGTGGTCTGAGATACTTTAACTGAAGGAAATCATGGAATCTAAGTATTCTAGAAGAGAATCCACTTGTGGACTCTGTCTAGGCTGAAAAGTCGTTTTTTGACATAAAAGTTGGAAACGCAGCTTTGGACTCTGTCTAGGCTGAAAAGTCGTTTTTTGACATAAAAGTTGGAAATGCAGCTTAAGGTAGTAAAACGTGATGAGAGCATCAGGTACTCTTACATTATAATAGAACATGAAAGTCTGGTGGTCTGAGATACTTTAACTGAAGGAAATCATGGAATCTAAGTATTCTAGAAGAGAATCCACTTGTGGACTCTGTCTAGGCTGAAAAGTCGTTTTTTGACATAAAAGTTGGAAACACAGCTTTGGACTCTGTCTAGGCTGAAAAGTCGTTTTTTGACATAAAAGTTGGAAATGCAGCTTAAGGTAGTAAAACGTGATGAGAGCATCAGGTACTCTTACATTATAATAGAACATGAAAGTCTGGTGGTCTGAGATACGTTAACTGAAGGAAATCATGGAATCTAAGTATTCTAGAAGAGAATCCACTTGTGGACTCTGTCTAGGCTGAAAAGTCGTTTTTTTGACATAAAAGTTGGAAACGCAGCTTTGGACTCTGTCTAGGCTGAAAAGTCGTTTTTTGACATAAAAGTTGGAAACGCAGCTTTGGACTCTGTCTAGGCTGAAAAGTCGTTTTTTGACAAAAAAGTTGGAAATGCAGCTTAAGGTAGTAAAACGTGATGAGAGCATCAGGTACTCTTACATTATAATAGAACATGAAAGTCTGGTGGTCTGAGATACTTTAACTGAAGGAAATCATGGAATCTAAGTATTCTAGAAGAGAATCCACTTGTGGACTCTGTCTAGGCTGAAAAGTCGTTTTTTGACATAAAAGTTGGAAACACAGCTTTGGACTCTGTCTAGGCTGAAAAGTCGTTTTTTGACATAAAAGTTGGAAACGCAGCTTTGGACTCTGTCTAGGCTGAAAAGTCGTTTTTTTGACAAAAAAGTTGGAAATGCAGCTTAAGGTAGTAAAACGTGATGAGAGCATCAGGTACTCTTACATTATAATAGAACATGAAAGTCTGGTGGTCTGAGATACTTTAACTGAAGCAAATCATGGAATCTAAGTATTCTAGAAGAGAATCCACTTGTGGACTCTGTCTAGGCTGAAAAGTCGTTTTTTGACATAAAAGTTGGAAACGCAGCTTTGGACTCTGTCTAGGCTGAAAAGTCGTTTTTTGACATAAAAGTTGGAAATGCAGCTTAAGGTAGTAAAACGTGATGAGAGCATCAGGTACTCTTACATTATAATAGAACATGAAAGTCTGGTGGTCTGAGATACTTTAACTGAAGGAAATCATGGAATCTAAGTATTCTAGAAGAGAATCCACTTGTGGACTCTGTCTAGGCTGAAAAGTCGTTTTTTGACATAAAAGTTGGAAACGCAGCTTTGGACTCTGTCTAGGCTGAAAAGTCGTTTTTTGACATAAAAGTTGGAAATGCAGCTTAAGGTAGTAAAACGTGATGAGAGCATCAGGTACTCTTACCTTATAATAGAACATGAAAGTCTGGTGGTCTGAGATACTTTAACTGAAGGAAATCATGGAATCTAAGTATTCTAGAAGAGAATCCACTTGTGGACTCTGTCTAGGCTGAAAAGTCGTTTTTTTGACATAAAAGTTGGAAACGCAGCTTTGGACTCTGTCTAGGCTGAAAAGTCGTTTTTTGACATAAAAGTTGGAAATGCAGCTTAAGGTAGTAAAACGTGATGAGAGCATCAGGTACTCTTACCTTATAATAGAACATGAAAGTCTGGTGGTCTGAGATACTTTAACTGAAGGAAATCATGGAATCTAAGTATTCTAGAAGAGAATCCACTTGTGGACTCTGTCTAGGCTGAAAAGTCGTTTTTTGACATAAAAGTTGGAAACGCAGCTTTGGACTCTGTCTAGGCTGAAAAGTCGTTTTTTGACATAAAAGTAGGAAATGCAGCTTAAGGTAGTAAAACGTGATGAGAGCATCAGGTACTCTTACATTATAATAGAACATGAAAGTCTGGTGGTCTGAGATACTTTAACTGAAGGAAATCATGGAATCTAAGTATTCTAGAAGAGAATCCACTTGTGGACTCTGTCTAGGCTGAAAAGTCGTTTTTTGACATAAAAGTTGGAAACGCAGCTTTGGACTCTGTCTAGGCTGAAAAGTCGTTTTTTGACATAAAAGTTGGAAATGCAGCTTAAGGTAGTAAAACGTGATGAGAGCATCAGGTACTCTTACATTATAATAGAACATGAAAGTCTGGTGGTCTGAGATACTTTAACTGAAGGAAATCATGGAATCTAAGTATTCTAGAAGAGAATCCACTTGTGGACTCTGTCTAGGCTGAAAAGTCGTTTTTTGACATAAAAGTTGGAAACGCAGCTTTGGACTCTGTCTAGGCTGAAAAGTCGTTTTTTGACATAAAAGTTGGAAACGCAGCTTTGGACTCTGTCTAGGCTGAAAAGTCGTTTTTTTGACAAAAAAGTTGGAAATGCAGCTTAAGGTAGTAAAACGTGATGAGAGCATCAGGTACTCTTACATTATAATAGAACATGAAAGTCTGGTGGTCTGAGATACTTTAACTGAAGGAAATCATGGAATCTAAGTATTCTAGAAGAGAATCCACTTGTGGACTCTGTCTAGGCTGAAAAGTCGTTTTTTGACATAAAAGTTGGAAACGCAGCTTTGGACTCTGTCTAGGCTGAAAAGTCGTTTTTTGACATAAAAGTTGGAAACGCAGCTTTGGACTCTGTCTAGGCTGAAAAGTCGTTTTTTGACAAAAAAGTTGGAAATGCAGCTTAAGGTAGTAAAACGTGATGAGAGCATCAGGTACTCTTACATTATAATAGAACATGAAAGTCTGGTGGTCTGAGATACTTTAACTGAAGGAAATCATGGAATCTAAGTATTCTAGAAGAGAATCCACTTGTGGACTCTGTCTAGGCTGAAAAGTCGTTTTTTGACATAAAAGTTGGAAACGCAGCTTTGGACTCTGTCTAGGCTGAAAAGTCGTTTTTTTGACATAAAAGTTGGAAATGCAGCTTAAGGTAGTAAAACGTGATGAGAGCATCAGGTACTCTTACATTATAATAGAACATGAAAGTCTGGTGGTCTGAGATACTTTAACTGAAGGAAATCATGGAATCTAAGTATTCTAGAAGAGAATCCACTTGTGGACTCTGTCTAGGCTGAAAAGTCGTTTTTTGACATAAAAGTTGGAAACGCAGCTTTGGACTCTGTCTAGGCTGAAAAGTCGTTTTTTGACATAAAAGTTGGAAATGCAGCTTAAGGTAGTAAAACGTGATGAGAGCATCAGGTACTCTTACCTTATAATAGAACATGAAAGTCTGGTGGTCTGAGATACTTTAACTGAAGGAAATCATGGAATCTAAGTATTCTAGAAGAGAATCCACTTGTGGACTCTGTCTAGGCTGAAAAGTCGTTTTTTGACATAAAAGTTGGAAACGCAGCTTTGGACTCTGTCTAGGCTGAAAAGTCGTTTTTTGACATAAAAGTTGGAAATGCAGCTTAAGGTAGTAAAACGTGATGAGAGCATCAGGTACTCTTACATTATAATAGAACATGAAAGTCTGGTGGTCTGAGATACTTTAACTGAAGGAAATCATGGAATCTAAGTATTCTAGAAGAGAATCCACTTGTGGACTCTGTCTAGGCTGAAAAGTCGTTTTTTGACATAAAAGTTGGAAACGCAGCTTTGGACTCTGTCTAGGCTGAAAAGTCGTTTTTTTGACAAAAAAGTTGGAAATGCAGCTTAAGGTAGTAAAACGTGATGAGAGCATCAGGTACTCTTACATTATAATAGAACATGAAAGTCTGGTGGTCTGAGATACTTTAACTGAAGGAAATCATGGAATTTAAGTATTCTAGAAGAGAATCCACTTGTGGACTCTGTCTAGGCTGAAAAGTCGTTTTTTGACATAAAAGTTGGAAACGCAGCTTTGGACTCTGTCTAGGCTGAAAAGTCGTTTTTTGACATAAAAGTTGGAAATGCAGCTTAAGGTAGTAAAACGTGATGAGAGCATCAGGTACTCTTACATTATAATAGAACATGAAAGTCTGGTGGTCTGAGATACTTTAACTGAAGGAAATCATGGAATCTAAGTATTCTAGAAGAGAATCTTGTGGACTCTGTCTAGGCTGAAAAGTCGTTTTTTGACATAAAAGTTGGAAATGCAGCTTAAGGTAGTAAAACGTGATGAGAGCATCAGGTACTCTTACATTATAATAGAACATGAAAGTCTGGTGGTCTGAGATACTTTAACTGAAGGAAATCATGGAATCTAAGTATTCTAGAAGAGAATCTTGTGGACTCTGTCTAGGCTGAAAAGTCGTTTTTTGACATAAAAGTTGGAAATGCAGCTTAAGGTAGTAAAACGTGATGAGAGCATCAGGTACTCTTACATTATAATAGAACATGAAAGTCTGGTGGTCTGAGATACTTTAACTGAAGGAAATCATGGAATCTAAGTATTCTAGAAGAGAATCCACTTGTGGACTCTGTCTAGGCTGAAAAGTCGTTTTTTGACATAAAAGTTGGAAACGCAGCTTTGGACTCTGTCTAGGCTGAAAAGTCGTTTTTTGACATAAAAGTTGGAAACGCAGCTTTGGACTCTGTCTAGGCTGAAAAGTCGTTTTTTGACAAAAAAGTTGGAAATGCAGCTTAAGGTAGTAAAACGTGATGAGAGCATCAGGTACTCTTACATTATAATAGAACATGAAAGTCTGGTGGTATGAGATACTTTAACTGAAGGAAATCATGGAATCTAAGTATTCTAGAAGAGAATCCACTTGTGGACTCTGTCTAGGCTGAAAAGTCGTTTTTTGACATAAAAGTTGGAAACACAGCTTTGGACTCTGTCTATGCTGAAAAGTCGTTTTTTGACATAAAAGTTGGAAACGCAGCTTTGGACTCTGTCTAGGCTGAAAAGTCGTTTTTTGACATACAAGTTGGAAATGCAGCTTAAGGTAGTAAAACGTGATGAGAGCATCAGGCACTCTTACATTATAATGAAACATGAAAGTATGGTGTTCTGAGATACATTAACTGAAGGAAATCATGGAATGTAAGCATTCTAGAAGAGTATCCACTTTTGGACTCTGTCTAGGCTGAAAAGTCGTTTTTTGACATAAAAGTTGAAAACGCAGCTTTGGACTCTGTCTAGGCTGAAAAGTCGTTTTTTGACATACAAGTTGGAAATGCAGCTTAAGGTAGTAAAACGTGATGAGAGCATCAGGTACTCTTACATTATAATGAAACATGAAAGTATGGTGTTCTGAGATACATTAACTGAAGGAAATCATGGAATGTAAGCATTCTAGAAGAGAATCCACTTTTGGACTCTGTCTAGGCTGAAAAGTCGTTTTTTGACATAAAAGTTGAAAACGCAGCTTTGGACTCTGTCTAGGCTGAAAAGTCGTTTTTTGACATAAAAGTTGGAAATGCAGCTTAAGGTAGTAAAACGTGATGAGAGCATCAGGTACTCTTACATTATAATGAAAGATGAAAGTCTGGTGGTCTGAGATACTTTAACTGAATGAAATCATGGAATCTAAGTATTCTAGAAGAGAATCCACTTGTGGACTCTGTCTAGGCTGAAAAGTCGTTTTTTTGACATAACAGTTGGAAATGCAGCTTAAGGTAGTAAAACGTGATGAGAGCATCAGGTACTCTTACATTATAATGAAAGATGAAAGTCTGGTGGTCTGAGATACTTTAACTGAAGGAAATCATGGAATCTAAGTATTCTAGAAGAGAATCCACTTGTGGACTCTGTCTAGGCTGAAAAGTCGTTTTTTGACATAAAAGTTGGAAACGCAGCTTTGGACTCTGTCTAGGCTGAAAAGTCGTTTTTTGACATAAAAGTTGGAAATGCAGCTTAAGGTAGTAAAACGTGATGAGAGCATCAGGTACTCTTACATTATAATGAAAGATGAAAGTCTGGTGGTCTGAGATACTTTAACTGAAGGAAATCATGGAATCTAAGTATTCTAGAAGAGAATCCACTTGTGGACTCTGTCTAGGCTGAAAAGTCGTTTTTTGACATAAAAGTTGGAAACGCAGCTTTGGACTCTGTCTAGGCTGAAAAGTCGTTTTTTGACATAAAAGTTGGAAATGCAGCTTAAGGTAGTAAAACGTGATGAGAGCATCAGGTACTCTTACATTATAATGAAAGATGAAAGTCTGGTGGTCTGAGATACTTTAACTGAAGGAAATCATGGAATCTAAGTATTCTAGAAGAGAATCCACTTGTGGACTCTGTCTAGGCTGAAAAGTCGTTTTTTGACATAAAAGTTGGAAACGCAGCTTTGGACTCTGTCTAGGCTGAAAAGTCGTTTTTTGACATACAAGTTGGAAATGCAGCTTAAGGTAGTAAAACGTGATGAGAGCATCAGGTACTCTTACATTATAATGAAACATGAAAGTATGGTGTTCTGAGATACATTAACTGAAGGAAATCATGGAATGTAAGCATTCTAGAAGAGAATCCACTTTTGGACTCTGTCTAGGCTGAAAAGTCGTTTTTTGACATAAAAGTTGGAAATGCAGCTTAAGGTAGTAAAACGTGATGAGAGCATCAGGTACTCTTACATTATAATGAAACATGAAAGTATGGTGTTCTGAGATACATTAACTGAAGGAAATCATGGAATGTAAGCATTCTAGAAGAGAATCCACTTTTGGACTCTGTCTAGGCTGAAAAGTCGTTTTTTGACATAAAAGTTGGAAATGCAGCTTAAGGTAGTAAAACGTGATGAGAGCATCAGGTACTCTTACATTATAATGAAACATGAAAGTATGGTGTTCTGAGATACATTAACTGAAGGAAATCATGGAATGTAAGCATTCTAGAAGAGAATCCACTTTTGGACTCTGTCTAGGCTGAAAAGTCATTTTTTGACATAAAAGTTGAAAACGCAGCTTTGGACTCTGTCACGTCACGTCGTCACGTCACCACGTCACGTCACCACGACACGTCACCACGACACGACACGTCACCACGTCACGACGTCACGTCACCACGTCACGTCACCACGTCACGTCACCACGACACGTCACGTCACCACGACACGTCACGTCACCACGTCACGTCGTCACGTCACGTCACCACGACACGTCGTCGTCACGTCACCACGTCACGTCACCACGTCACGTCACCACGTCACCACGTCACGTCACCACGTCACGTCACCACGTCACGTCGTCACGTCACCACGACACGTCAGACCACGTCACGTCGTCACGTCACGTCGTCACGTCACGTCGTCACGTCACGTCGTCACGTCACGTCGTCACGTCACGTCGTCACGTCACGTCGTCACGTCACCACGTCACGTCACCACGACACGTCACCACGTCACGACGACACGTCACCACGTCACGTCACCACGTCACGTCGTCACGTCACCACGACACGTCAGACCACGTCACGTCGTCACGTCACCACGTCACGTCGTCACGTCACCACGTCACGTCGTCACGTCGTCACGTCGTCACGTCGTCACGTCACGTCGTCACGTCGTCACGTCACCACGTCACGTCACCACGACGCGTCACCACGACACGTCACCACGACACGACACGTCACCACGTCACGACGACACGTCACCACGTCACGTCACCACGTCACGTCGTCACGTCACGTCACCACGACACGTCAGACCACGTCACGTCGTCACGTCACCACGTCAAGTCACCACGTCACGTCACGTCACCACGTCACGTCGTCACGTCACCACGACACGTTAGACCACGTCACGTCGTCACGTCACGTCGTCACGTCACGTCGTCACGTCACGTCGTCACGTCACCACGTCACGTCACGTCGTCACGTCACCACGTCACGTCACCACGTCACGTCACGTCGTCACGTCGTCACGTCACCACGTCACGTCACCACGACACGTCACCACGTCACGACGACACGTCACCACGTCACGTCACCACGACACGTCACGTCACCACGACACGTCACGTCACCACGACACGTCACGTCACCACGTCACGTCACGTCGTCACGTCACCACGACACGTCAGACCACGTCACGTGGTCACGTCACCACGACACGTCACGTCACCACGACACGTCACCACGTCACGTCACCACGACACGTCACGTCACGTCAGCACGTCACGTCACGTCACGTCGTCACGTCAGACCACGTCACGTGGTCACGTCACCACGACACGTCAGACCACGTCACGTCGTCACGTCACCACGACACGTCGTCACGTCACGTCACCACGACACGTCACCACGACACGTCACGTCACGTCACCACGACACGTGACGTCACCACGTCACGTCACGTCACGTCACCACGTCACGTCACGTCGTCACGTCACCACGACACGTCAGACCACGTCACGTCGTCACGTCACGTCGTCACGTCGTCACGTCGTCACGTCGTCACGTCACCACGTCACGTCACCACGACACGTCACGTCACGTCACCACGACACGTGACGTCACCACGTCACGTCACGTCACGTCACCACGTCACGTCACGTCGTCACGTCACGTCACCACGTCACGTCACGTCGTCACGTCACCACGACACGTCAGACCACGTCACGTCGTCACGTCACGTCGTCACGTCGTCACGTCGTCACGTCGTCACGTCGTCACGTCACCACGACACGTCACCACGACACGTCACGTCACGTCACCACGTCACATCACGTCACGTGACGACGTGTCGTGTCAGGAACTAAAACACCGTCACGTCACCACGTCACGTCACCACGTCACGTCACCACGTCAAGTTGGAAATGCAGCTTAAGGTAGTAAAACGTGATGAGAGCATCAGGTACTCTTACATTATAATGAAACATGAAAGTATGGTGTTCTGAGATACATTGACTGAAGGAAATCATGGAATGTAAGCATTCTAGAAGAGAATCCACTTTTGGACTCTGTCTAGGCTGAAAAGTCGTTTTTTGACATAAAAGTTGGAAACGCAGCTTTGGACTCTGTCTAGGCTGAAAAGTCGTTTTTTGACAAAAAAGTTGGAAATGCAGCTTAAGGTAGTAAAACGTGATGAGAGCATCAGGTACTCTTACATTATAATGAAAGATGAAAGTCTGGTGGTCTGAGATACTTTAACTGAAGGAAATCATGGAATCTAAGTATTCTAGAAGAGAATCATTGAATCTAAGTATTCTAGAACAGAATCCACTTTTGGACTCTGTCTAGGCTGAAAAGTCGTTTTTTGACATAAAAGTTGAAAACGCAGCTTTGGACTCTGTCTAGGCTGAAAAGTCGTTTTTTGACAAAAAAGTTGGAAATGCAGCTTAAGGTAGTAAAACGTGATGAGAGCATCAGGTACTCTTACATTATAATGAAAGATGAAAGTCTGGTGGTCTGAGATACTTTAACTGAAGGAAATCATGGAATCTAAGTATTCTAGAAGAGAATCATTGAATCTAAGTATTCTAGAACAGAATCCACTTTTGGACTCTGTCTAGGCTGAAAAGTCATTTTTTGACATAAAAGTTGAAAACGCAGCTTTGGACTCTGTCACGTCACGTCGTCACGTCACCACGTCACGTCACCACGACACGTCACCACGACACGACACGTCACCACGTCACGACGTCACGTCACCACGTCACGTCACCACGTCACGTCACCACGACACGTCACGTCACCACGACACGTCACGTCACCACGTCACGTCGTCACGTCACGTCACCACGACACGTCGTCGTCACGTCACCACGTCACGTCACCACGTCACGTCACCACGTCACCACGTCACCACGTCACGTCACCACGTCACGTCGTCACGTCACCACGACACGTCAGACCACGTCACGTCGTCACGTCACGTCGTCACGTCACCACGTCACGTCACCACGACACGTCACCACGTCACGATGACACGTCACCACGTCACGTCACCACGTCACGTCGTCACGTCACCACGACACGTCAGACCACGTCACGTCGTCACGTCACCACGTCACGTCGTCACGTCACCACGTCACGTCGTCACGTCGTCACGTCGTCACGTCACGTCGTCACGTCGTCACGTCACCACGTCACGTCACGTCGTCACGTCACCACGTCACGTCACCACGACACGTCACCACGTCACGACGACACGTCACCACGTCACGTCACCACGACACGTCACGTCACCACGACACGTCACGTCACCACGACACGTCACGTCACCACGACACGTCACGTCACCACGTCACGTCACGTCGTCACGTCAGACCACGTCACGTGGTCACGTCACCACGACACGTCACGTCACCACGACACGTCACGTCACGTCAGCACGTCACGTCACGTCACGTCACGTCGTCACGTCAGACCACGTCACGTGGTCACGTCACCACGACACGTCAGACCACGTCACGTCGTCACGTCACCACGACACGTCGTCACGTCACGTCACCACGACACGTCACCACGACACGTCACGTCACGTCACCACGACACGTGACGTCACCACGTCACGTCACGTCACGTCACCACGTCACGTCACGTCGTCACGTCACCACGACACGTCAGACCACGTCACGTCGTCACGTCACGTCGTCACGTCGTCACGTTGTCACGTCGTCACGTCGTCACGTCACCACGTCACGTCACCACGACACGTCACGTCACGTCACCACGACACGTGACGTCACCACGTCACGTCACGTCACGTCACCACGTCACGTCACGTCGTCACGTCACCACGACACGTCAGACCACGTCACGTCGTCACGTCACGTCGTCACGTCACGTCGTCACGTCGTCACGTCGTCACGTCGTCACGTCGTCACGTCACCACGACACGTCACCACGACACGTCACGTCACGTCACCACGTCACATCACGTCACGTGACGACGTGTCGTGTCAGGAACTAAAACACCGTCACGTCACCACGTCACGTCACCACGTCACGTCACCACGTCAAGTTGGAAATGCAGCTTAAGGTAGTAAAACGTGATGAGAGCATCAGGTACTCTTACATTATAATGAAACATGAAAGTATGGTGTTCTGAGATACATTGACTGAAGGAAATCATGGAATGTAAGCATTCTAGAAGAGAATCCACTTTTGGACTCTGTCTAGGCTGAAAAGTCGTTTTTTGACATAAAAGTTGGAAATGCAGCTTAAGGTAGTAAAACGTGATGAGAGCATCAGGTACTCTTACATTATAATGAAACATGAAAGTATGGTGTTCTGAGATACATTAACTGAAGGAAATCATGGAATGTAAGCATTCTAGAAGAGAATCCACTTTTGGACTCTGTCTAGGCTGAAAAGTCATTCTTTGACATAAAAGTTGGAAATGCAGCTTAAGGTAGTAAAACGTGATGAGAGCATCAGGTACTCTTACATTATAATGAAACATGAAAGTCTGGTGGTCTGAGATACTTTAACTGAAGGAAATCATGGAATCTAAGTATTCTAGAAGAGAATCATTGAATCTAAGTATTCTAGAACAGAATCCACTTTTGGACTCTGTCTAGGCTGAAAAGTCATTTTTTGACATAAAAGTTGAAAACGCAGCTTTGGACTCTGTCACGTCACGTCGTCACGTCACCACGTCACGTCACCACGACACGTCACCACGACACGACACGTCACCACGTCACGACGTCACGTCACCACGTCACGTCACCACGTCACGTCACCACGACACGTCACGTCACCACGACACGTCACGTCACCACGTCACGTCGTCACGTCACGTCACCACGACACGTCGTCGTCACGTCACCACGTCACGTCACCACGTCACGTCACCACGTCACCACGTCACCACGTCACGTCACCACGTCACGTCGTCACGTCACCACGACACGTCAGACCACGTCACGTCGTCACGTCACGTCGTCACGTCACCACGTCACGTCACCACGACACGTCACCACGTCACGATGACACGTCACCACGTCACGTCACCACGTCACGTCGTCACGTCACCACGACACGTCAGACCACGTCACGTCGTCACGTCACCACGTCACGTCGTCACGTCACCACGTCACGTCGTCACGTCGTCACGTCGTCACGTCACGTCGTCACGTCGTCACGTCACCACGTCACGTCACGTCGTCACGTCACCACGTCACGTCACCACGACACGTCACCACGTCACGACGACACGTCACCACGTCACGTCACCACGACACGTCACGTCACCACGACACGTCACGTCACCACGACACGTCACGTCACCACGACACGTCACGTCACCACGTCACGTCACGTCGTCACGTCAGACCACGTCACGTGGTCACGTCACCACGACACGTCACGTCACCACGACACGTCACGTCACGTCAGCACGTCACGTCACGTCACGTCACGTCGTCACGTCAGACCACGTCACGTGGTCACGTCACCACGACACGTCAGACCACGTCACGTCGTCACGTCACCACGACACGTCGTCACGTCACGTCACCACGACACGTCACCACGACACGTCACGTCACGTCACCACGACACGTGACGTCACCACGTCACGTCACGTCACGTCACCACGTCACGTCACGTCGTCACGTCACCACGACACGTCAGACCACGTCACGTCGTCACGTCACGTCGTCACGTCGTCACGTTGTCACGTCGTCACGTCGTCACGTCACCACGTCACGTCACCACGACACGTCACGTCACGTCACCACGACACGTGACGTCACCACGTCACGTCACGTCACGTCACCACGTCACGTCACGTCGTCACGTCACCACGACACGTCAGACCACGTCACGTCGTCACGTCACGTCGTCACGTCACGTCGTCACGTCGTCACGTCGTCACGTCGTCACGTCGTCACGTCACCACGACACGTCACCACGACACGTCACGTCACGTCACCACGTCACATCACGTCACGTGACGACGTGTCGTGTCAGGAACTAAAACACCGTCACGTCACCACGTCACGTCACCACGTCACGTCACCACGTCAAGTTGGAAATGCAGCTTAAGGTAGTAAAACGTGATGAGAGCATCAGGTACTCTTACATTATAATGAAACATGAAAGTATGGTGTTCTGAGATACATTGACTGAAGGAAATCATGGAATGTAAGCATTCTAGAAGAGAATCCACTTTTGGACTCTGTCTAGGCTGAAAAGTCGTTTTTTGACATAAAAGTTGGAAATGCAGCTTAAGGTAGTAAAACGTGATGAGAGCATCAGGTACTCTTACATTATAATGAAACATGAAAGTATGGTGTTCTGAGATACATTAACTGAAGGAAATCATGGAATGTAAGCATTCTAGAAGAGAATCCACTTTTGGACTCTGTCTAGGCTGAAAAGTCATTCTTTGACATAAAAGTTGGAAATGCAGCTTAAGGTAGTAAAACGTGATGAGAGCATCAGGTACTCTTACATTATAATGAAACATGAAAGTATGGTGTTCTGAGATACATTAACTGAAGGAAATCATGGAATGTAAGCATTCTAGAAGAGAATCCACTTTTGGACTCTGTCTAGGCTGAAAAGTCGTTTTTTGACATAAAAGTTGAAAACGCAGCTTTGGACTCTGTCTAGGCTGAAAAGTCGTTTTTTGACATACAAGTTGGAAATGCAGCTTAAGGTAGTAAAACGTGATGAGAGCATCAGGTACTCTTACATTATAATGAAAGATGAAAGTCTGGTGGTCTGAGATACTTTAACTGAAGGAAATCATGGAATCTAAGTATTCTAGAAGAGAATCCACTTGTGGACTCTGTCTAGGCTGAAAAGTCGTTTTTTGACATAAAAGTTGGAAACGCAGCTTTGGACTCTGTCTAGGCTGAAAAGTCGTTTTTTGACATAAAAGTTGGAAATGCAGCTTAAGGTAGTAAAACGTGATGAGAGCATCAGGTACTCTTACATTATAATGAAAGATGAAAGTCTGGTGGTCTGAGATACTTTAACTGAAGGAAATCATGGAATCTAAGTATTCTAGAAGAGAATCCACTTGTGGACTCTGTCTAGGCTGAAAAGTCGTTTTTTGACATAAAAGTTGGAAATGCAGCTTAAGGTAGTAAAACGTGATGAGAGCATCAGGTACTCTTACATTATAATGAAAGATGAAAGTCTGGTGGTCTGAGATACTTTAACTGAAGGAAATCATGGAATCTAAGTGTTCTAGAAGAGAATCCACTTGTGGACTCTGTCTAGGCTGAAAAGTCGTTTTTTGACATAAAAGTTGGAAATGCAGCTTAAGGTAGTAAAACGTGATGAGATCATCAGGTACTCTTACATTATAATGAAACATGAAAGTCTGGTGTTCTGAGATACATTAACTGAAGGAAATCATGGAATCTAAGTATTCTAGAACAGAATCCACTTTTGGACTCTGTCCAGGCTGAAAAGTCGTTTTTTGACAAAAAAAGTTGGAAATGCAGCTTAAGGTAGTAAAACGTGATGAGATCATCAGGTACTCTGACATTATAATGAAACATGAAAGTCTGGTGGTCTGAGATACATTAACTGAAGGAAATCATGGAATCTACGTATTCTAGAAGAGAATCCACTTTTGGACTCTGTCTAGGCTGAAAAGTCGTTTTTTGACATAAAAGTTGGAAACGCAGCTTAAGGTAGTAAAACGTGATGAGAGCATCAGGTACTCTTACATTATAATGAAACATGAAAGTATGGTGTTCTGAGATACACTAACTGAAGGAAATCATGGAATGTAAGCATTCTAGAAGAGAATCCACTTTTGGACTCTGTCTAGGCTGAAAAGTCGTTTTTTGACATAAAAGTTGAAAACGCAGCTTTGGACTCTGTCTAGGCTGAAAAGTCGTTTTTTGACATACAAGTTGGAAATGCAGCTTAAGGTAGTAAAACGTGATGAGAGCATCAGGTACTCTTACATTATAATGAAACATGAAAGTATGGTGTTCTGAGATACATTAACTGAAGGAAATCATGGAATGTAAGCATTCTAGAAGAGAATCCACTTTTGGACTCTGTCTAGGCTGAAAAGTCGTTTTTTGACATAAAAGTTGGAAATGCAGCTTAAGGTAGTAAAACGTGATGAGAGCATCAGGTACTCTTACATTATAATGAAAGATGAAAGTCTGGTGGTCTGAGATACTTTAACTGAAGGAAATCATGGAATCTAAGTATTCTAGAAGAGAATCCACTTGTGGACTCTGTCTAGGCTGAAAAGTCGTTTTTTGACATAAAAGTTGGAAACGCAGCTTTGGACTCTGTCTAGGCTGAAAAGTCGTTTTTTGACATAAAAGTTGGAAATGCAGCTTAAGGTAGTAAAACGTGATGAGAGCATCAGGTACTCTTACATTATAATGAAAGATGAAAGTCTGGTGGTCTGAGATACTTTAACTGAAGGAAATCATGGAATCTAAGTATTCTAGAAGAGAATCCACTTGTGGACTCTGTCTAGGCTGAAAAGTCGTTTTTTGACATAAAAGTTGGAAATGCAGCTTAAGGTAGTAAAACGTGATGAGAGCATCAGGTACTCTTACATTATAATGAAAGATGAAAGTCTGGTGGTCTGAGATACTTTAACTGAAGGAAATCATGGAATCTAAGTATTCTAGAAGAGAATCCACTTGTGGACTCTGTCTAGGCTGAAAAGTCGTTTTTTGACATAAAAGTTGGAAATGCAGCTTAAGGTAGTAAAACGTGATGAGAGCATCAGATACTCTTACATTATAATGAAACATGAAAGTCTGGTGTTCTGAGATACATTAACTGAAGGAAATCATGGAATCTAAGTATTCTAGAACAGAATCCACTTTTGGACTCTGTCCAGGCTGAAAAGTCGTTTTTTGACAAAAAAAGTTGGAAATGCAGCTTAAGGTAGTAAAACGTGATGAGATCATCAGGTACTCTGACATTATAATGAAACATGAAAGTCTGGTGGTCTGAGATACATTAACTGAAGGAAATCATGGAATCTAAGTATTCTAGAAGAGAATCCACTTTTGGACTCTGTCTAGGCTGAAAAGTCGTTTTTTGACATAAAAGTTGGAAACGCAGCTTAAGGTAGTAAAACGTGATGAGAGCATCAGATACTCTTACATTATAATGAAACATGAAAGTCTGGTGTTCTGAGATACATTAACTGAAGGAAATCATGGAATCTAAGTATTCTAGAACAGAATCCACTTTTGGACTCTGTCCAGGCTGAAAAGTCGTTTTTTGACAAAAAAAGTTGGAAATGCAGCTTAAGGTAGTAAAACGTGATGAGATCATCAGGTACTCTGACATTATAATGAAACATGAAAGTCTGGTGGTCTGAGATACATTAACTGAAGGAAATCATGGAATCTACGTATTCTAGAAGAGAATCCACTTTTGGACTCTGTCTAGGCTGAAAAGTCGTTTTTTGACATAAAAGTTGGAAACGCAGCTTAAGGTAGTAAAACGTGATGAGAGCATCAGGTACTCTTACATTATAATGAAACATGAAAGTATGGTGTTCTGAGATACACTAACTGAAGGAAATCATGGAATGTAAGCATTCTAGAAGAGAATCCACTTTTGGACTCTGTCTAGGCTGAAAAGTCGTTTTTTGACATAAAAGTTGAAAACGCAGCTTTGGACTCTGTCTAGGCTGAAAAGTCGTTTTTTGACATACAAGTTGGAAATGCAGCTTAAGGTAGTAAAACGTGATGAGAGCATCAGGTACTCTTACATTATAATGAAACATGAAAGTATGGTGTTCTGAGATACATTAACTGAAGGAAATCATGGAATGTAAGCATTCTAGAAGAGAATCCACTTTTGGACTCTGTCTAGGCTGAAAAGTCGTTTTTTGACATAAAAGTTGGAAATGCAGCTTAAGGTAGTAAAACGTGATGAGAGCATCAGGTACTCTTACATTATAATGAAAGATGAAAGTCTGGTGGTCTGAGATACTTTAACTGAAGGAAATCATGGAATCTAAGTATTCTAGAAGAGAATCCACTTGTGGACTCTGTCTAGGCTGAAAAGTCGTTTTTTGACATAAAAGTTGGAAACGCAGCTTTGGACTCTGTCTAGGCTGAAAAGTCGTTTTTTGACATAAAAGTTGGAAATGCAGCTTAAGGTAGTAAAACGTGATGAGAGCATCAGGTACTCTTACATTATAATGAAAGATGAAAGTCTGGTGGTCTGAGATACTTTAACTGAAGGAAATCATGGAATCTAAGTATTCTAGAAGAGAATCCACTTGTGGACTCTGTCTAGGCTGAAAAGTCGTTTTTTGACATAAAAGTTGGAAATGCAGCTTAAGGTAGTAAAACGTGATGAGAGCATCAGATACTCTTACATTATAATGAAACATGAAAGTCTGGTGTTCTGAGATACATTAACTGAAGGAAATCATGGAATCTAAGTATTCTAGAACAGAATCCACTTTTGGACTCTGTCCAGGCTGAAAAGTCGTTTTTTGACAAAAAAAGTTGGAAATGCAGCTTAAGGTAGTAAAACGTGATGAGATCATCAGGTACTCTGACATTATAATGAAACATGAAAGTCTGGTGGTCTGAGATACATTAACTGAAGGAAATCATGGAATCTACGTATTCTAGAAGAGAATCCACTTTTGGACTCTGTCTAGGCTGAAAAGTCGTTTTTTGACATAAAAGTTGGAAACGCAGCTTAAGGTAGTAAAACGTGATGAGAGCATCAGGTACTCTTACATTATAATGAAACATGAAAGTATGGTGTTCTGAGATACACTAACTGAAGGAAATCATGGAATGTAAGCATTCTAGAAGAGAATCCACTTTTGGACTCTGTCTAGGCTGAAAAGTCGTTTTTTGACATAAAAGTTGAAAACGCAGCTTTGGACTCTGTCTAGGCTGAAAAGTCGTTTTTTGACATACAAGTTGGAAATGCAGCTTAAGGTAGTAAAACGTGATGAGAGCATCAGGTACTCTTACATTATAATGAAACATGAAAGTATGGTGTTCTGAGATACATTAACTGAAGGAAATCATGGAATGTAAGCATTCTAGAAGAGAATCCACTTTTGGACTCTGTCTAGGCTGAAAAGTCGTTTTTTGACATAAAAGTTGGAAATGCAGCTTAAGGTAGTAAAACGTGATGAGAGCATCAGGTACTCTTACATTATAATGAAACATGAAAGTATGGTGTTCTGAG
The DNA here is from genome assembly GCA_038501785.1 of Myoxocephalus aenaeus. Classification (NCBI taxonomy): domain Eukaryota; kingdom Metazoa; phylum Chordata; class Actinopteri; order Perciformes; family Cottidae; genus Myoxocephalus; species Myoxocephalus aenaeus. Next base: position 21,951 of record JBAMJR010000637.1, on the reverse strand, counting down.
ATACATTAACTGAAGGAAATCATGGAATGTAAGCATTCTAGAAGAGAATCCACTTTTGGACTCTGTCTAGGCTGAAAAGTCGTTTTTTGACATAAAAGTTGGAAACGCAGCTTAAGGTAGTAAAACGTGATGAGAGCATCAGGTACTCTTACATTATAATGAAACATGAAAGTATGGTGTTCTGAGATACACTAACTGAAGGAAATCATGGAATGTAAGCATTCTAGAAGAGAATCCACTTTTGGACTCTGTCTAGGCTGAAAAGTCGTTTTTTGACATAAAAGTTGAAAACGCAGCTTTGGACTCTGTCTAGGCTGAAAAGTCGTTTTTTGACATACAAGTTGGAAATGCAGCTTAAGGTAGTAAAACGTGATGAGAGCATCAGGTACTCTTACATTATAATGAAACATGAAAGTATGGTGTTCTGAGATACATTAACTGAAGGAAATCATGGAATGTAAGCATTCTAGAAGAGAATCCACTTTTGGACTCTGTCAAGGCTGAAAAGTCGTTTTTTGACATAAAAGTTGGAAATGCAGCTTAAGGTAGTAAAACGTGATGAGAGCATCAGGTACTCTTACATTATAATGAAAGATGAAAGTCTGGTGGTCTGAGATACTTTAACTGAAGGAAATCATGGAATCTAAGTATTCTAGAAGAGAATCCACTTGTGGACTCTGTCTAGGCTGAAAAGTCGTTTTTTGACATAAAAGTTGGAAACGCAGCTTTGGACTCTGTCTAGGCTGAAAAGTCGTTTTTTGACATAAAAGTTGGAAATGCAGCTTAAGGTAGTAAAACGTGATGAGAGCATCAGGTACTCTTACATTATAATGAAAGATGAAAGTCTGGTGGTCTGAGATACTTTAACTGAAGGAAATCATGGAATCTAAGTATTCTAGAAGAGAATCCACTTGTGGACTCTGTCTAGGCTGAAAAGTCGTTTTTTGACATAAAAGTTGGAAATGCAGCTTAAGGTAGTAAAACGTGATGAGAGCATCAGGTACTCTTACATTATAATGAAAGATGAAAGTCTGGTGGTCTGAGATACTTTAACTGAAGGAAATCATGGAATCTAAGTATTCTAGAAGAGAATCCACTTGTGGACTCTGTCTAGGCTGAAAAGTCGTTTTTTGACATAAAAGTTGGAAATGCAGCTTAAGGTAGTAAAACGTGATGAGAGCATCAGATACTCTTACATTATAATGAAACATGAAAGTCTGGTGTTCTGAGATACATTAACTGAAGGAAATCATGGAATCTAAGTATTCTAGAACAGAATCCACTTTTGGACTCTGTCCAGGCTGAAAAGTCGTTTTTTTGACAAAAAAAGTTGGAAATGCAGCTTAAGGTAGTAAAACGTGATGAGATCATCAGGTACTCTGACATTATAATGAAACATGAAAGTCTGGTGGTCTGAGATACATTAACTGAAGGAAATCATGGAATCTACGTATTCTAGAAGAGAATCCACTTTTGGACTCTGTCTAGGCTGAAAAGTCGTTTTTTGACATAAAAGTTGGAAACGCAGCTTAAGGTAGTAAAACGTGATGAGAGCATCAGGTACTCTTACATTATAATGAAACATGAAAGTATGGTGTTCTGAGATACACTAACTGAAGGAAATCATGGAATGTAAGCATTCTAGAAGAGAATCCACTTTTGGACTCTGTCTAGGCTGAAAAGTCGTTTTTTGACATAAAAGTTGAAAACGCAGCTTTGGACTCTGTCTAGGCTGAAAAGTCGTTTTTTGACATACAAGTTGGAAATGCAGCTTAAGGTAGTAAAACGTGATGAGAGCATCAGGTACTCTTACATTATAATGAAACATGAAAGTATGGTGTTCTGAGATACATTAACTGAAGGAAATCATGGAATGTAAGCATTCTAGAAGAGAATCCACTTTTGGACTCTGTCTAGGCTGAAAAGTCGTTTTTTGACATAAAAGTTGGAAATGCAGCTTAAGGTAGTAAAACGTGATGAGAGCATCAGGTACTCTTACATTATAATGAAACATGAAAGTATGGTGTTCTGAGATACATTAACTGAAGGAAATCATGGAATGTAAGCATTCTAGAAGAGAATCCACTTTTGGACTCTGTCTAGGCTGAAAAGTCGTTTTTTGACATAAAAGTTGGAAATGCAGCTTTGGACTCTGTCTAGGCTGAAAAGTCGTTTTTTGATATAAAAGTTGGAAATGCAGCTTAAGGTAGTAAAACGTGATGAGAGCATCAGGTACTCTTACATTATAATGAAACATGAAAGTATGGTGTTCTGAGATACATTAACTGAAGGAAATCATGGAATGTAAGCATTCTAGAAGAGAATCCACTTTTGGACTCTGTCTAGGCTGAAAAGTCATTTTTTGACATAAAAGTTGAAAACGCAGCTTTGGACTCTGTCACGTCACGTCGTCACGTCACCACGTCACGTCACCACGACACGTCACCACGACACGACGTCACGTCACGACGTCACGTCACCACGTCACGTCACCACGTCACGTCACCACGACACGTCACGTCACCACGTCACGTCACCACGACACGTCACGTCACCACGACACGTCACGTCACCACGTCACCACGACACGTCGTCGTCACGTCACCACGTCACGTCACCACGTCACGTCGTCGTCACGTCACCACGTCACGTCACCACGTCACCACGTCACGTCACCACGTCACGTCGTCACGTCACCACGACACGTCAGACCACGTCACGTCGTCACGTCACCACGTCACCACGTCACGTCACGTCGTCACGTCACCACGTCACGTCGTCACGTCACCACGTCACGTCACTCGTCACGTCGTCACGTCACCACGTCACGTCACCACGACACAACACCACGTCACGACGACACGTCACCACGTCACGTCACCACGTCACGTCGTCACGTCACCACGACACGTCAGACCACGTCACGTCGTCACGTCACCACGTCACGTCGTCACGTCACCACGTCACGTCGTCACGTCGTCACGTCGTCACGTCACGTCGTCACGTCGTCACGTCACCACGTCACGTCACCACGACGCGTCACCACGACACGTCACCACGACACGACACGTCACCACGTCACAACGACACGTCACCACGTCACGTCACCACGTCACGTCGTCACGTCACGTCACCACGACACGTCAGACCACGTCACGTCGTCACGTCACCACGTCAAGTCACCACGTCACGTCACGTCACCACGTCACGTCGTCACGTCACCACGACACGTTAGACCACGTCACGTCGTCACGTCACGTCGTCACGTCACCACGTCACGTCGTCACGTCACCACGTCACGTCGTCACGTCGTCACGTCACGTCGTCACGTCACGTCGTCACGTCGTCACGTCACCACGTCACGTCACCACGACGCGTCACCACGACACGTCACCACGACACGACACGTCACCACGTCACAACGACACGTCACCACGTCACGTCACCACGTCACGTCGTCACGTCACGTCACCACGACACGTCAGACCACGTCACGTCGTCACGTCACCACGTCAAGTCACCACGTCACGTCACGTCACCACGTCACGTCGTCACGTCACCACGACACGTTAGACCACGTCACGTCGTCACGTCACGTCGTCACGTCACCACGTCACGTCACGTCGTCACGTCACCACGTCACGTCACCACGTCACGTCACGTCGTCACGTCGTCACGTCACCACGTCACGTCACCACGACACGTCACCACGTCACGACGACACGTCACCACGTCACGTCACCACGACACGTCACGTCACCACGACACGTCACCACGTCACGTCACCACGACACGTCACGTCACCACGTCACGTCACGTCGTCACGTCACCACGACACGTCAGACCACGTCACGTGGTCACGTCACCACGACACGTCACCACGTCACGTCACCACGACACGTCACGTCACGTCAGCACGTCACGTCACGTCACGTCACGTCGTCACGTCAGACCACGTCACGTGGTCACGTCACCACGACACGTCAGACCACGTCACGTCGTCACGTCACCACGACACGTCGTCACGTCACGTCACCACGACACGTCGTCGTCACGTGACGACGTGACGACGTGTCGTGTCAGGAACTAAAACACCGTCACGTCACCACGTCACGTCACCACGACACGTCACGTCACGTCACCACGACACGTGACGTCACCACTTTACGTCACGTCACCACGTCACGTCACGTTGTCACGTCACACGACACGTCAGACCACGTCACGTCGTCACGTCACGTCGTCACGTCGTCACGTCGTCACGTCGTCACGTCGTCACGTCACCACGTCACGTCACCACGTCACCACGACACGTCACCACGACACGTCACGTCACGTCACCACGTCACATCACGTCACGTGACGACGTGTCGTGTCAGGAACTAAAACACCGTCACGACTCTGTCTAGGCTGAAAAGTCGTTTTTTGATATAAAAGTTGGAAATGCAGCTTAAGGTAGTAAAACGTGATGAGAGCATCAGGTACTCTTACATTATAATGAAACATGAAAGTATGGTGTTCTGAGATACATTAACTGAAGGAAATCATGGAATGTAAGCATTCTAGAAGAGAATCCACTTTTGGACTCTGTCTAGGCTGAAAAGTCATTTTTTGACATAAAAGTTGAAAACGCAGCTTTGGACTCTGTCACGTCACGTCGTCACGTCACCACGTCACGTCACCACGACACGTCACCACGACACGTCACCACGTCACGACGTCACGTCACCACGTCACGTCACCACGTCACGTCACCACGACACGTCACGTCACCACGTCACGTCACCACGACACGTCACGTCACCACGACACGTCACGTCACCACGTCACGTCGTCACGTCACGTCACCACGACACGTCGTCGTCACGTCACCACGTCACGTCACCACGTCACGTCACCACGTCACCACGTCACGTCACCACGTCACGTCACCACGTCACGTCGTCACGTCACCACGACACGTCAGACCACGTCACGTCGTCACGTCACATCGTCACGTCACCACGTCACGTCACGTCGTCACGTCACCACGTCACGTCACTCGTCACGTCTTCACGTCACCACGTCACGTCACCACGACACGTCACCACGTCACGACGACACGTCACCACGTCACGTCACCACGTCACGTCGTCACGTCACCACGACACGTCAGACCACGTCACGTCGTCACGTCGTCACGTCGTCACGTCACCACGTCACGTCGTCACGTCACCACGTCACGTCGTCACGTCGTCACGTCGTCACGTCACGTCGTCACGTCGTCACGTCACCACGTCACGTCACCACGACGCGTCACCACGACACGTCACCACGACACGACACGTCACCACGTCACAACGACACGTCACCACGTCACGTCACCACGTCACGTCGTCACGTCACGTCACCACGACACGTCACGTCACCACGTCACGTCGTCACGTCACGTCACCACGTCACGTCGTCACGTCACGTCACCACGACACGTCACGTCACCACGTCACGTCGTCACGTCACCACGACACGTTAGACCACGTCACGTCGTCACGTCACGTCGTCACGTCACGTCGTCACGTCACGTCGTCACGTCACCACGTCACGTCACGTCGTCACGTCACCACGTCACGTCACCACGTCACGTCACGTCGTCACGTCGTCACGTCACCACGTCACGTCACCACGACACGTCACCACGTCACGACGACACGTCACCACGTCACGTCACCACGACACGTCACGTCACCACGACACGTCACCACGTCACGTCACCACGACACGTCACGTCACCACGTCACGTCACGTCGTCACGTCACCACGACACGTCAGACCACGTCACGTGGTCACGTCACCACGACACGTCACGTCACCACGACACGTCACCACGTCACGTCACCACGACACGTCGTCACGTCACGTCACCACGACACGTCGTCGTCACGTGACGACGTGACGACGTGTCGTGTCAGGAACTAAAACACCGTCACGTCACCACGTCACGTCACCACGACACGTCACGTCACGTCACCACGACACGTGACGTCACCACGTCACGTCACGTCACGTCACCACGTCACGTCACGTCGTCACGTCACCACGACACGTCAGACCACGTCACGTCGTCACGTCACGTCGTCACGTCGTCACGTCGTCACGTCACCACGTCACGTCACCACGTCACCACGACACGTCACCACGACACGTCACGTCACCACGACACGTCACCACGTCACGTCACCACGACACGTCACGTCACCACGTCACGTCACGTCGTCACGTCACCACGACACGTCAGACCACGTCACGTGGTCACGTCACCACGACACGTCACGTCACCACGACACGTCACCACGTCACGTCACCACGACACGTCGTCACGTCACGTCACCACGACACGTCGTCGTCACGTGACGACGTGACGACGTGTCGTGTCAGGAACTAAAACACCGTCACGTCACCACGTCACGTCACCACGTCACGTCACCACGTCACGTCACCACGTCAAGTTGGAAATGCAGCTTAAGGTAGTAAAACGTGATGAGAGCATCAGGTACTCTTACATTATAATGAAACATGAAAGTATGGTGTTCTGAGATACATTGACTGAAGGAAATCATGGAATGTAAGCATTCTAGAAGAGAATCCACTTTTGGACTCTGTCTAGGCTGAAAAGTCGTTTTTTGACATAAAAGTTGGAAATGCAGCTTAAGGTAGTAAAATGTGATGAGAGCATCAGGTACTCTTACATTAAAATGAAACATGAAAGTCTGGTGGTCTGAGATACTTTAACTGAAGGAAATCATGGAATCTAAGTATTCTAGAAGAGAATCCACTTGTGGACTCTGTCTAGGCTGAAAAGTCGTTTTTTGACATAAAAGTTGGAAACGCAGCTTTGGACTCTGTCTAGGCTGAAAAGTCGTTTTTTGACATAAAAGTTGGAAACGCAGCTTTGGACTCTGTCTAGGCTGAAAAGTCGTTTTTTGACAAAAAAGTTGGAAATGCAGCTTAAGGTAGTAAAACGTGATGAGAGCATCAGGTACTCTTACATTATAATAGAACATGAAAGTCTGGTGGTCTGAGATACTTTAACTGAAGGAAATCATGGAATCTAAGTATTCTAGAAGAGAATCCACTTGTGGACTCTGTCTAGGCTGAAAAGTCGTTTTTTGACATAAAAGTTGGAAACGCAGCTTTGGACTCTGTCTAGGCTGAAAAGTCGTTTTTTGACAAAAAAGTTGGAAATGCAGCTTAAGGTAGTAAAACGTGATGAGAGCATCAGGTACTCTTACATTATAATAGAACATGAAAGTCTGGTGGTCTGAGATACTTTAACTGAAGGAAATCATGGAATCTAAGTATTCTAGAAGAGAATCCACTTGTGGACTCTGTCTAGGCTGAAAAGTCGTTTTTTGACATAAAAGTTGGAAACGCAGCTTTGGACTCTGTCTAGGCTGAAAAGTCGTTTTTTGACATAAAAGTTGGAAATGCAGCTTAAGGTAGTAAAACGTGATGAGAGCATCAGGTACTCTTACATTATAATAGAACATGAAAGTCTGGTGGTCTGAGATACTTTAACTGAAGGAAATCATGGAATCTAAGTATTCTAGAAGAGAATCTTGTGGACTCTGTCTAGGCTGAAAAGTCGTTTTTTGACATAAAAGTTGGAAACGCAGCTTTGGACTCTGTCTAGGCTGAAAAGTCGTTTTTTGACATAAAAGTTGGAAATGCAGCTTAAGGTAGTAAAACGTGATGAGAGCATCAGGTACTCTTACATTATAATAGAACATGAAAGTCTGGTGGTCTGAGATACTTTAACTGAAGGAAATCATGGAATCTAAGTATTCTAGAAGAGAATCTTGTGGACTCTGTCTAGGCTGAAAAGTCGTTTTTTGACATAAAAGTTGGAAACGCAGCTTTGGACTCTGTCTAGGCTGAAAAGTCGTTTTTTTGACATAAAAGTTGGAAATGCAGCTTAAGGTAGTAAAACGTGATGAGAGCATCAGGTACTCTTACATTATAATAGAACATGAAAGTCTGGTGGTCTGAGATACGTTAACTGAAGGAAATCATGGAATCTAAGTATTCTAGAAGAGAATCCACTTGTGGACTCTGTCTAGGCTGAAAAGTCGTTTTTTGACATAAAAGTTGGAAACGCAGCTTTGGACTCTGTCTAGGCTGAAAAGTCGTTTTTTGACATAAAAGTTGGAAACGCAGCTTTGGACTCTGTCTAGGCTGAAAAGTCGTTTTTTGACAAAAAAGTTGGAAATGCAGCTTAAGGTAGTAAAACGTGATGAGAGCATCAGGTACTCTTACATTATAATAGAACATGAAAGTCTGGTGGTCTGAGATACTTTAACTGAAGGAAATCATGGAATCTAAGTATTCTAGAAGAGAATCCACTTGTGGACTCTGTCTAGGCTGAAAAGTCGTTTTTTGACATAAAAGTTGGAAACACAGCTTTGGACTCTGTCTAGGCTGAAAAGTCGTTTTTTGACATAAAAGTTGGAAATGCAGCTTAAGGTAGTAAAACGTGATGAGAGCATCAGGTACTCTTACATTATAATAGAACATGAAAGTCTGGTGGTCTGAGATACGTTAACTGAAGGAAATCATGGAATCTAAGTATTCTAGAAGAGAATCCACTTGTGGACTCTGTCTAGGCTGAAAAGTCGTTTTTTGACAAAAAAGTTGGAAATGCAGCTTAAGGTAGTAAAACGTGATGAGAGCATCAGGTACTCTTACATTATAATAGAACATGAAAGTCTGGTGGTCTGAGATACTTTAACTGAAGGAAATCATGGAATCTAAGTATTCTAGAAGAGAATCCACTTGTGGACTCTGTCTAGGCTGAAAAGTCGTTTTTTGACATAAAAGTTGGAAACACAGCTTTGGACTCTGTCTAGGCTGAAAAGTCGTTTTTTGACATAAAAGTTGGAAACGCAGCTTTGGACTCTGTCTAGGCTGAAAAGTCGTTTTTTGACAAAAAAGTTGGAAATGCAGCTTAAGGTAGTAAAACGTGATGAGAGCATCAGGTACTCTTACATTATAATAGAACATGAAAGTCTGGTGGTCTGAGATACTTTAACTGAAGCAAATCATGGAATCTAAGTATTCTAGAAGAGAATCCACTTGTGGACTCTGTCTAGGCTGAAAAGTCGTTTTTTGACATAAAAGTTGGAAACGCAGCTTTGGACTCTGTCTAGGCTGAAAAGTCGTTTTTTGACATAAAAGTTGGAAATGCAGCTTAAGGTAGTAAAACGTGATGAGAGCATCAGGTACTCTTACATTATAATAGAACATGAAAGTCTGGTGGTCTGAGATACTTTAACTGAAGGAAATCATGGAATCTAAGTATTCTAGAAGAGAATCCACTTGTGGACTCTGTCTAGGCTGAAAAGTCGTTTTTTGACATAAAAGTTGGAAACGCAGCTTTGGACTCTGTCTAGGCTGAAAAGTCGTTTTTTGACATAAAAGTTGGAAATGCAGCTTAAGGTAGTAAAACGTGATGAGAGCATCAGGTACTCTTACCTTATAATAGAACATGAAAGTCTGGTGGTCTGAGATACTTTAACTGAAGGAAATCATGGAATCTAAGTATTCTAGAAGAGAATCCACTTGTGGACTCTGTCTAGGCTGAAAAGTCGTTTTTTGACATAAAAGTTGGAAACGCAGCTTTGGACTCTGTCTAGGCTGAAAAGTCGTTTTTTGACATAAAAGTAGGAAATGCAGCTTAAGGTAGTAAAACGTGATGAGAGCATCAGGTACTCTTACATTATAATAGAACATGAAAGTCTGGTGGTCTGAGATACTTTAACTGAAGGAAATCATGGAATCTAAGTATTCTAGAAGAGAATCCACTTGTGGACTCTGTCTAGGCTGAAAAGTCGTTTTTTGACATAAAAGTTGGAAACGCAGCTTTGGACTCTGTCTAGGCTGAAAAGTCGTTTTTTGACATAAAAGTTGGAAATGCAGCTTAAGGTAGTAAAACGTGATGAGAGCATCAGGTACTCTTACATTATAATAGAACATGAAAGTCTGGTGGTCTGAGATACTTTAACTGAAGGAAATCATGGAATCTAAGTATTCTAGAAGAGAATCCACTTGTGGACTCTGTCTAGGCTGAAAAGTCGTTTTTTGACATAAAAGTTGGAAACGCAGCTTTGGACTCTGTCTAGGCTGAAAAGTCGTTTTTTGACATAAAAGTTGGAAACGCAGCTTTGGACTCTGTCTAGGCTGAAAAGTCGTTTTTTGACAAAAAAGTTGGAAATGCAGCTTAAGGTAGTAAAACGTGATGAGAGCATCAGGTACTCTTACATTATAATAGAACATGAAAGTCTGGTGGTCTGAGATACTTTAACTGAAGGAAATCATGGAATCTAAGTATTCTAGAAGAGAATCCACTTGTGGACTCTGTCTAGGCTGAAAAGTCGTTTTTTGACATAAAAGTTGGAAACGCAGCTTTGGACTCTGTCTAGGCTGAAAAGTCGTTTTTTGACAAAAAAGTTGGAAATGCAGCTTAAGGTAGTAAAACGTGATGAGAGCATCAGGTACTCTTACATTATAATAGAACATGAAAGTCTGGTGGTCTGAGATACTTTAACTGAAGGAAATCATGGAATCTAAGTATTCTAGAAGAGAATCCACTTGTGGACTCTGTCTAGGCTGAAAAGTCGTTTTTTGACATAAAAGTTGGAAACGCAGCTTTGGACTCTGTCTAGGCTGAAAAGTCGTTTTTTGACATAAAAGTTGGAAATGCAGCTTAAGGTAGTAAAACGTGATGAGAGCATCAGGTACTCTTACATTATAATAGAACATGAAAGTCTGGTGGTCTGAGATACTTTAACTGAAGGAAATCATGGAATCTAAGTATTCTAGAAGAGAATCTTGTGGACTCTGTCTAGGCTGAAAAGTCGTTTTTTGACATAAAAGTTGGAAACGCAGCTTTGGACTCTGTCTAGGCTGAAAAGTCGTTTTTTGACATAAAAGTTGGAAATGCAGCTTAAGGTAGTAAAACGTGATGAGAGCATCAGGTACTCTTACATTATAATAGAACATGAAAGTCTGGTGGTCTGAGATACTTTAACTGAAGGAAATCATGGAATCTAAGTATTCTAGAAGAGAATCTTGTGGACTCTGTCTAGGCTGAAAAGTCGTTTTTTGACATAAAAGTTGGAAACGCAGCTTTGGACTCTGTCTAGGCTGAAAAGTCGTTTTTTGACATAAAAGTTGGAAATGCAGCTTAAGGTAGTAAAACGTGATGAGAGCATCAGGTACTCTTACATTATAATAGAACATGAAAGTCTGGTGGTCTGAGATACGTTAACTGAAGGAAATCATGGAATCTAAGTATTCTAGAAGAGAATCCACTTGTGGACTCTGTCTAGGCTGAAAAGTCGTTTTTTGACATAAAAGTTGGAAACGCAGCTTTGGACTCTGTCTAGGCTGAAAAGTCGTTTTTTGACATAAAAGTTGGAAACGCAGCTTTGGACTCTGTCTAGGCTGAAAAGTCGTTTTTTGACAAAAAAGTTGGAAATGCAGCTTAAGGTAGTAAAACGTGATGAGAGCATCAGGTACTCTTACATTATAATAGAACATGAAAGTCTGGTGGTCTGAGATACTTTAACTGAAGGAAATCATGGAATCTAAGTATTCTAGAAGAGAATCCACTTGTGGACTCTGTCTAGGCTGAAAAGTCGTTTTTTGACATAAAAGTTGGAAACACAGCTTTGGACTCTGTCTAGGCTGAAAAGTCGTTTTTTGACATAAAAGTTGGAAATGCAGCTTAAGGTAGTAAAACGTGATGAGAGCATCAGGTACTCTTACATTATAATAGAACATGAAAGTCTGGTGGTCTGAGATACGTTAACTGAAGGAAATCATGGAATCTAAGTATTCTAGAAGAGAATCCACTTGTGGACTCTGTCTAGGCTGAAAAGTCGTTTTTTGACAAAAAAGTTGGAAATGCAGCTTAAGGTAGTAAAACGTGATGAGAGCATCAGGTACTCTTACATTATAATAGAACATGAAAGTCTGGTGGTCTGAGATACTTTAACTGAAGGAAATCATGGAATCTAAGTATTCTAGAAGAGAATCCACTTGTGGACTCTGTCTAGGCTGAAAAGTCGTTTTTTGACATAAAAGTTGGAAACACAGCTTTGGACTCTGTCTAGGCTGAAAAGTCGTTTTTTGACATAAAAGTTGGAAACGCAGCTTTGGACTCTGTCTAGGCTGAAAAGTCGTTTTTTGACAAAAAAGTTGGAAATGCAGCTTAAGGTAGTAAAACGTGATGAGAGCATCAGGTACTCTTACATTATAATAGAACATGAAAGTCTGGTGGTCTGAGATACTTTAACTGAAGCAAATCATGGAATCTAAGTATTCTAGAAGAGAATCCACTTGTGGACTCTGTCTAGGCTGAAAAGTCGTTTTTTGACATAAAAGTTGGAAACGCAGCTTTGGACTCTGTCTAGGCTGAAAAGTCGTTTTTTGACATAAAAGTTGGAAATGCAGCTTAAGGTAGTAAAACGTGATGAGAGCATCAGGTACTCTTACATTATAATAGAACATGAAAGTCTGGTGGTCTGAGATACTTTAACTGAAGGAAATCATGGAATCTAAGTATTCTAGAAGAGAATCCACTTGTGGACTCTGTCTAGGCTGAAAAGTCGTTTTTTGACATAAAAGTTGGAAACGCAGCTTTGGACTCTGTCTAGGCTGAAAAGTCGTTTTTTGACATAAAAGTTGGAAATGCAGCTTAAGGTAGTAAAACGTGATGAGAGCATCAGGTACTCTTACCTTATAATAGAACATGAAAGTCTGGTGGTCTGAGATACTTTAACTGAAGGAAATCATGGAATCTAAGTATTCTAGAAGAGAATCCACTTGTGGACTCTGTCTAGGCTGAAAAGTCGTTTTTTGACATAAAAGTTGGAAACGCAGCTTTGGACTCTGTCTAGGCTGAAAAGTCGTTTTTTGACATAAAAGTAGGAAATGCAGCTTAAGGTAGTAAAACGTGATGAGAGCATCAGGTACTCTTACATTATAATAGAACATGAAAGTCTGGTGGTCTGAGATACTTTAACTGAAGGAAATCATGGAATCTAAGTATTCTAGAAGAGAATCCACTTGTGGACTCTGTCTAGGCTGAAAAGTCGTTTTTTGACATAAAAGTTGGAAACGCAGCTTTGGACTCTGTCTAGGCTGAAAAGTCGTTTTTTGACATAAAAGTTGGAAATGCAGCTTAAGGTAGTAAAACGTGATGAGAGCATCAGGTACTCTTACATTATAATAGAACATGAAAGTCTGGTGGTCTGAGATACTTTAACTGAAGGAAATCATGGAATCTAAGTATTCTAGAAGAGAATCCACTTGTGGACTCTGTCTAGGCTGAAAAGTCGTTTTTTGACATAAAAGTTGGAAACGCAGCTTTGGACTCTGTCTAGGCTGAAAAGTCGTTTTTTGACATAAAAGTTGGAAACGCAGCTTTGGACTCTGTCTAGGCTGAAAAGTCGTTTTTTGACAAAAAGTTGGAAATGCAGCTTAAGGTAGTAAAACGTGATGAGAGCATCAGGTACTCTTACATTATAATAGAACATGAAAGTCTGGTGGTCTGAGATACTTTAACTGAAGGAAATCATGGAATCTAAGTATTCTAGAAGAGAATCCACTTGTGGACTCTGTCTAGGCTGAAAAGTCGTTTTTTGACATAAAAGTTGGAAACGCAGCTTTGGACTCTGTCTAGGCTGAAAAGTCGTTTTTTGACAGAAAAGTTGGAAACGCAGCTTTGGACTCTGTCTAGGCTGAAAAGTCGTTTTTTGACAAAAAAGTTGGAAATGCAGCTTAAGGTAGTAAAACGTGATGAGAGCATCAGGTACTCTTACATTATAATAGAACATGAAAGTCTGGTGGTCTGAGATACTTTAACTGAAGGAAATCATGGAATCTAAGTATTCTAGAAGAGAATCCACTTGTGGACTCTGTCTAGGCTGAAAAGTCGTTTTTTGACATAAAAGTTGGAAACGCAGCTTTGGACTCTGTCTAGGCTGAAAAGTCGTTTTTTGACATAAAAGTTGGAAATGCAGCTTAAGGTAGTAAAACGTGATGAGAGCATCAGGTACTCTTACCTTATAATAGAACATGAAAGTCTGGTGGTCTGAGATACTTTAACTGAAGGAAATCATGGAATCTAAGTATTCTAGAAGAGAATCCACTTGTGGACTCTGTCTAGGCTGAAAAGTCGTTTTTTGACATAAAAGTTGGAAACGCAGCTTTGGACTCTGTCTAGGCTGAAAAGTCGTTTTTTGACATAAAAGTTGGAAATGCAGCTTAAGGTAGTAAAACGTGATGAGAGCATCAGGTACTCTTACATTATAATAGAACATGAAAGTCTGGTGGTCTGAGATACTTTAACTGAAGGAAATCATGGAATCTAAGTATTCTAGAAGAGAATCCACTTGTGGACTCTGTCTAGGCTGAAAAGTCGTTTTTTGACATAAAAGTTGGAAACGCAGCTTTGGACTCTGTCTAGGCTGAAAAGTCGTTTTTTGACATAAAAGTTGGAAACGCAGCTTTGGACTCTGTCTAGGCTGAAAAGTCGTTTTTTGACAAAAAAGTTGGAAATGCAGCTTAAGGTAGTAAAACGTGATGAGAGCATCAGGTACTCTTACATTATAATAGAACATGAAAGTCTGGTGGTCTGAGATACTTTAACTGAAGGAAATCATGGAATCTAAGTATTCTAGAAGAGAATCCACTTGTGGACTCTGTCTAGGCTGAAAAGTCGTTTTTTGACATAAAAGTTGGAAACGCAGCTTTGGACTCTGTCTAGGCTGAAAAGTCGTTTTTTGACAGAAAAGTTGGAAACGCAGCTTTGGACTCTGTCTAGGCTGAAAAGTCGTTTTTTGACAAATAAGTTGGAAATGCAGCTTAAGGTAGTAAAACGTGATGAGAGCATCAGGTACTCTTACATTATAATAGAACATGAAAGTCTGGTGGTCTGAGATACTTTAACTGAAGGAAATCATGGAATCTAAGTATTCTAGAAGAGAATCCACTTGTGGACTCTGTCTAGGCTGAAAAGTCGTTTTTTGACATAAAAGTTGGAAACGCAGCTTTGGACTCTGTCTAGGCTGAAAAGTCGTTTTTTGACATAAAAGTTGGAAATGCAGCTTAAGGTAGTAAAACGTGATGAGAGCATCAGGTACTCTTACATTATAATAGAACATGAAAGTCTGGTGGTCTGAGATACTTTAACTGAAGGAAATCATGGAATCTAAGTATTCTAGAAGAGAATCCACTTGTGGACTCTGTCTAGGCTGAAAAGTCGTTTTTTGACATAAAAGTTGGAAACGCAGCTTTGGACTCTGTCTAGGCTGAAAAGTCGTTTTTTGACATAAAAGTTGGAAATGCAGCTTAAGGTAGTAAAACGTGATGAGAGCATCAGGTACTCTTACCTTATAATAGAACATGAAAGTCTGGTGGTCTGAGATACTTTAACTGAAGGAAATCATGGAATCTAAGTATTCTAGAAGAGAATCCACTTGTGGACTCTGTCTAGGCTGAAAAGTCGTTTTTTGACATAAAAGTTGGAAACGCAGCTTTGGACTCTGTCTAGGCTGAAAAGTCGTTTTTTGACATAAAAGTTGGAAATGCAGCTTAAGGTAGTAAAACGTGATGAGAGCATCAGGTACTCTTACATTATAATAGAACATGAAAGTCTGGTGGTCTGAGATACTTTAACTGAAGGAAATCATGGAATCTAAGTATTCTAGAAGAGAATCCACTTGTGGACTCTGTCTAGGCTGAAAAGTCGTTTTTTGACATAAAAGTTGGAAACGCAGCTTTGGACTCTGTCTAGGCTGAAAAGTCGTTTTTTGACATAAAAGTTGGAAATGCAGCTTAAGGTAGTAAAACGTGATGAGAGCATCAGGTACTCTTACCTTATAATAGAACATGAAAGTCTGGTGGTCTGAGATACTTTAACTGAAGGAAATCATGGAATCTAAGTATTCTAGAAGAGAATCCACTTGTGGACTCTGTCTAGGCTGAAAAGTCGTTTTTTGACATAAAAGTTGGAAACGCAGCTTTGGACTCTGTCTAGGCTGAAAAGTCGTTTTTTGACATAAAAGTTGGAAATGCAGCTTAAGGTAGTAAAACGTGATGAGAGCATCAGGTACTCTTACATTATAATAGAACATGAAAGTCTGGTGGTCTGAGATACTTTAACTGAAGGAAATCATGGAATCTAAGTATTCTAGAAGAGAATCCACTTGTGGACTCTGTCTAGGCTGAAAAGTCGTTTTTTGACATAAAAGTTGGAAACGCAGCTTTGGACTCTGTCTAGGCTGAAAAGTCGTTTTTTGACATAAAAGTTGGAAACGCAGCTTTGGACTCTGTCTAGGCTGAAAAGTCGTTTTTTGACAAAAAAGTTGGAAATGCAGCTTAAGGTAGTAAAACGTGATGAGAGCATCAGGTACTCTTACATTATAATAGAACATGAAAGTCTGGTGGTCTGAGATACTTTAACTGAAGGAAATCATGGAATCTAAGTATTCTAGAAGAGAATCCACTTGTGGACTCTGTCTAGGCTGAAAAGTCGTTTTTTGACATAAAAGTTGGAAACGCAGCTTTGGACTCTGTCTAGGCTGAAAAGTCGTTTTTTGACAGAAAAGTTGGAAACGCAGCTTTGGACTCTGTCTAGGCTGAAAAGTCGTTTTTTGACAAATAAGTTGGAAATGCAGCTTAAGGTAGTAAAACGTGATGAGAGCATCAGGTACTCTTACATTATAATAGAACATGAAAGTCTGGTGGTCTGAGATACTTTAACTGAAGGAAATCATGGAATCTAAGTATTCTAGAAGAGAATCCACTTGTGGACTCTGTCTAGGCTGAAAAGTCGTTTTTTGACATAAAAGTTGGAAACGCAGCTTTGGACTCTGTCTAGGCTGAAAAGTCGTTTTTTGACATAAAAGTTGGAAATGCAGCTTAAGGTAGTAAAACGTGATGAGAGCATCAGGTACTCTTACATTATAATAGAACATGAAAGTCTGGTGGTCTGAGATACTTTAACTGAAGGAAATCATGGAATCTAAGTATTCTAGAAGAGAATCCACTTGTGGACTCTGTCTAGGCTGAAAAGTCGTTTTTTGACATAAAAGTTGGAAACGCAGCTTTGGACTCTGTCTAGGCTGAAAAGTCGTTTTTTGACATAAAAGTTGGAAATGCAGCTTAAGGTAGTAAAACGTGATGAGAGCATCAGGTACTCTTACCTTATAATAGAACATGAAAGTCTGGTGGTCTGAGATACTTTAACTGAAGGAAATCATGGAATCTAAGTATTCTAGAAGAGAATCCACTTGTGGACTCTGTCTAGGCTGAAAAGTCGTTTTTTGACATAAAAGTTGGAAACGCAGCTTTGGACTCTGTCTAGGCTGAAAAGTCGTTTTTTGACATAAAAGTTGGAAATGCAGCTTAAGGTAGTAAAACGTGATGAGAGCATCAGGTACTCTTACATTATAATAGAACATGAAAGTCTGGTGGTCTGAGATACTTTAACTGAAGGAAATCATGGAATCTAAGTATTCTAGAAGAGAATCCACTTGTGGACTCTGTCTAGGCTGAAAAGTCGTTTTTTGACATAAAAGTTGGAAACGCAGCTTTGGACTCTGTCTAGGCTGAAAAGTCGTTTTTTGACAAAAAAGTTGGAAATGCAGCTTAAGGTAGTAAAACGTGATGAGAGCATCAGGTACTCTTACATTATAATAGAACATGAAAGTCTGGTGGTCTGAGATACTTTAACTGAAGGAAATCATGGAATCTAAGTATTCTAGAAGAGAATCTTGTGGACTCTGTCTAGGCTGAAAAGTCGTTTTTTGACATAAAAGTTGGAAATGCAGCTTAAGGTAGTAAAACGTGATGAGAGCATCAGGTACTCTTACATTATAATAGAACATGAAAGTCTGGTGGTCTGAGATACTTTAACTGAAGGAAATCATGGAATCTAAGTATTCTAGAAGAGAATCTTGTGGACTCTGTCTAGGCTGAAAAGTCGTTTTTTGACATAAAAGTTGGAAATGCAGCTTAAGGTAGTAAAACGTGATGAGAGCATCAGGTACTCTTACATTATAATAGAACATGAAAGTCTGGTGGTCTGAGATACTTTAACTGAAGGAAATCATGGAATCTAAGTATTCTAGAAGAGAATCCACTTGTGGACTCTGTCTAGGCTGAAAAGTCGTTTTTTGACATAAAAGTTGGAAACGCAGCTTTGGACTCTGTCTAGGCTGAAAAGTCGTTTTTTGACATAAAAGTTGGAAACGCAGCTTTGGACTCTGTCTAGGCTGAAAAGTCGTTTTTTGACAAAAAAGTTGGAAATGCAGCTTAAGGTAGTAAAACGTGATGAGAGCATCAGGTACTCTTACATTATAATAGAACATGAAAGTCTGGTGGTATGAGATACTTTAACTGAAGGAAATCATGGAATCTAAGTATTCTAGAAGAGAATCCACTTGTGGACTCTGTCTAGGCTGAAAAGTCGTTTTTTGACATAAAAGTTGGAAACACAGCTTTGGACTCTGTCTATGCTGAAAAGTCGTTTTTTGACATAAAAGTTGGAAACGCAGCTTTGGACTCTGTCTAGGCTGAAAAGTCGTTTTTTGACATACAAGTTGGAAATGCAGCTTAAGGTAGTAAAACGTGATGAGAGCATCAGGTACTCTTACATTATAATGAAACATGAAAGTATGGTGTTCTGAGATACATTAACTGAAGGAAATCATGGAATGTAAGCATTCTAGAAGAGTATCCACTTTTGGACTCTGTCTAGGCTGAAAAGTCGTTTTTTGACATAAAAGTTGAAAACGCAGCTTTGGACTCTGTCTAGGCTGAAAAGTCGTTTTTTGACATACAAGTTGGAAATGCAGCTTAAGGTAGTAAAACGTGATGAGAGCATCAGGTACTCTTACATTATAATGAAACATGAAAGTATGGTGTTCTGAGATACATTAACTGAAGGAAATCATGGAATGTAAGCATTCTAGAAGAGAATCCACTTTTGGACTCTGTCTAGGCTGAAAAGTCGTTTTTTGACATAAAAGTTGAAAACGCAGCTTTGGACTCTGTCTAGGCTGAAAAGTCGTTTTTTGACATACAAGTTGGAAATGCAGCTTAAGGTAGTAAAACGTGATGAGAGCATCAGGTACTCTTACATTATAATGAAACATGAAAGTATGGTGTTCTGAGATACATTAACTGAAGGAAATCATGGAATCTAAGCATTCTAGAAGAGAATCCACTTTTGGACTCTGTCTAGGCTGAAAAGTCGTTTTTTGACATAAAAGTTGAAAACGCAGCTTTGGACTCTGTCTAGGCTGAAAAGTCGTTTTTTGACATACAAGTTGGAAATGCAGCTTAAGGTAGTAAAACGTGATGAGAGCATCAGGTACTCTTACATTATAATAGAACATGAAAGTCTGGTGGTCTGAGATACTTTAACTGAAGGAAATCATGGAATCTAAGTATTCTAGAAGAGAATCCACTTGTGGACTCTGTCTAGGCTGAAAAGTCGTTTTTTGACATAAAAGTTGGAAACACAGCTTTGGACTCTGTCTAGGCTGAAAAGTCGTTTTTTGACATAAAAGTTGGAAACGCAGCTTTGGACTCTGTCTAGGCTGAAAAGTCGTTTTTTGACAAAAAAGTTGGAAATGCAGCTTAAGGTAGTAAAACGTGATGAGAGCATCAGGTACTCTTACATTATAATAGAACATGAAAGTCTGGTGGTCTGAGATACTTTAACTGAAGGAAATCATGGAATCTAAGTATTCTAGAAGAGAATCCACTTGTGGACTCTGTCTAGGCTGAAAAGTCGTTTTTTGACATAAAAGTTGGAAACGCAGCTTTGGACTCTGTCTAGGCTGAAAAGTCGTTTTTTGACAAAAAAGTTGGAAATGCAGCTTAAGGTAGTAAAACGTGATGAGAGCATCAGGTACTCTTACATTATAATAGAACATGAAGGTCTGGTGGTCTGAGATACTTTAACTGAAGGAAATCATGGAATCTAAGTATTCTAGAAGAGAATCCACTTGTGGACTCTGTCTAGGCTGAAAAGTCGTTTTTTGACATAAAAGTTGGAAACGCAGCTTTGGACTCTGTCTAGGCTGAAAAGTCGTTTTTTGACATAAAAGTTGGAAATGCAGCTTAAGGTAGTAAAACGTGATGAGAGCATCAGGTACTCTTACATTATAATAGAACATGAAAGTCTGGTGGTCTGAGATACTTTAACTGAAGGAAATCATGGAATCTAAGTATTCTAGAAGAGAATCCACTTGTGGACTCTGTCTAGGCTGAAAAGTCGTTTTTTGACATAAAAGTTGGAAACGCAGCTTTGGACTCTGTCTAGGCTGAAAAGTCGTTTTTTGACATAAAAGTTGGAAACGCAGCTTTGGACTCTGTCTAGGCTGAAAAGTCGTTTTTTGACAAAAAAGTTGGAAATGCAGCTTAAGGTAGTAAAACGTGATGAGAGCATCAGGTACTCTTACATTATAATAGAACATGAAAGTCTGGTGGTCTGAGATACTTTAACTGAAGGAAATCATGGAATCTAAGTATTCTAGAAGAGAATCTACTTGTGGACTCTGTCTAGGCTGAAAAGTCGTTTTTTGACATAAAAGTTGGAAACACAGCTTTGGACTCTGTCTAGGCTGAAAAGTCGTTTTTTGACATAAAAGTTGGAAACGCAGCTTTGGACTCTGTCTAGGCTGAAAAGTCGTTTTTTGACAAAAAAGTTGGAAATGCAGCTTAAGGTAGTAAAACGTGATGAGAGCATCAGGTACTCTTACATTATAATAGAACATGAAAGTCTGGTGGTCTGAGATACTTTAACTGAAGGAAATCATGGAATCTAAGTATTCTAGAAGAGAATCCACTTGTGGACTCTGTCTAGGCTGAAAAGTCGTTTTTTGACATAAAAGTTGGAAACACAGCTTTGGACTCTGTCTAGGCTGAAAAGTCGTTTTTTGACAAAAAAGTTGGAAATGCAGCTTAAGGTAGTAAAACGTGATGAGAGCATCAGGTACTCTTACATTATAATAGAACATGAAAGTCTGGTGGTCTGAGATACTTTAACTGAAGGAAATCATGGAATCTAAGTATTCTAGAAGAGAATCCACTTGTGGACTCTGTCTAGGCTGAAAAGTCGTTTTTTGACATAAAAGTTGGAAACGCAGCTTTGGACTCTGTCTAGGCTGAAAAGTCGTTTTTTGACATAAAAGTTGGAAACGCAGCTTTGGACTCTGTCTAGGCTGAAAAGTCGTTTTTTGACAAAAAAGTTGGAAATGCAGCTTAAGGTAGTAAAACGTGATGAGAGCATCAGGTACTCTTACATTATAATAGAACATGAAAGTCTGGTGGTCTGAGATACTTTAACCGAAGGAAATCATGGAATCTAAGTATTCTAGAAGAGAATCCACTTGTGGACTCTGTCTAGGCTGAAAAGTCGTTTTTTGACATAAAAGTTGGAAACACAGCTTTGGACTCTGTCTAGGCTGAAAAGTCGTTTTTTGACATAAAAGTTGGAAACACAGCTTTGGACTCTGTCTAGGCTGAAAAGTCGTTTTTTGACATAAAAGTTGGAAACGCAGCTTTGGACTCTGTCTAGGCTGAAAAGTCGTTTTTTGACAAAAAAGTTGGAAATGCAGCTTAAGGTAGTAAAACGTGATGAGAGCATCAGGTACTCTTACATTATAATAGAACATGAAAGTCTGGTGGTCTGAGATACTTTAACTGAAGGAAATCATGGAATCTAAGTATTCTAGAAGAGAATCCACTTGTGGACTCTGTCTAGGCTGAAAAGTCGTTTTTTGACATAAAAGTTGGAAACACAGCTTTGGACTCTGTCTAGGCTGAAAAGTCGTTTTTTGACATAAAAGTTGGAAACGCAGCTTTGGACTCTGTCTAGGCTGAAAAGTCGTTTTTTGA
>JBAMJR010000636.1:15000-20252 GCA_038501785.1 Myoxocephalus aenaeus | reverse complement strand
AGCACGTCTGAGAGCAGCTGAGGTGAAGTCACAGCATGAGGAAGATTCTCTTCTTCTTCTTCTTCTTCTTCTTCTTCTTCTTCTTCTTCTTCTTCTTCTCATGTATCTGTCATACGGGTCTGAAATAGAGCCCGTTACACACCAATCATGGACCTAATTGGACATGCTGTGAGTTAGGATTTCTCACACAAGTTGTAACCATTTTTCACGAGTGCTCTGCTTTCTAAAAGTAGCTTTAACCTCATTTAACACTCACACACTCTCACTTTCACACACACACACACACACACACACACACACACACACACACACACTTCAATGCTGTATAACAAGGTTGGAGTCCTGGCCTCCAGATGAATGAACTCACTTCATCACACACGTGAGAATCCCAGTGTGAGGTCATATTCACCCACAATGCACTCTGGCTGCGGGGCATGTGTGACAAGTCAGATGAAGCTGGATCAACATACACTCTATGAACACACACACACACACACACACACACACACACACACACACACACACACACACACACACACACACAGGACCTTAATGCAACGCTCTCAGTTCAGATCAGTCCACCAAACATGAACCTGCAGGATAAAGGATATTTACACCTACTGCACGTACTGCATTATGAAATATATATATTTATATATATATATATATATATATATATATATATATATATATATATATATATAATATAACGTTAGCTTCTATTGTATTGTTGAAGCGTTTAATGGCTGGCTGCATGTGGAGCCGCTCACTTCCTCCATTAAAGACGTTTATTATGCAGAGACGTATTTCAGTCCCTGAGTGAATCAATGAGTTAATGCTATGAATACTCATCTGAATGAGAGGATGCATTATTACTGGATGAACTGAGGAGCATCAATAATGCAAACGATTTCAGTTCAGGCTAAACGGAATGAATGAACTAATTAACGTGACTGTAGAAAAAGAGTGAAGATTAATATGATATCTTAATAATATGAAGAGATAAGTGACGATTAGCAGGTAGATTGATAAAACCTAATGAATGGATGAACTCATGTACTCAATGAATGGAGTCATCCTGAGTACTGAGTGACTGAAACCAGAACACATGAATGAGAATTACAAAAAGTCTCAACGCTCCCAGGGTTTAGTGACTGTGCGACACACACACACACACACACACACACACACACACACACACACACACACACACACACACATCTGGCTGAACATCTGCCTTTCAACAAGCCTAGCAATACCACAGAGACCAGACTGTAAGAAAAAAGATTAAACAAGATAATTACAGTTTTCTCTGCTGCTTCATGATGTCTGAGTGTTGTTGTGCACTGAGAACAGTACTACAGTACTGTTCTAATACTAGTACTAGTACTAATACTCTAGTACATATACAAATATATAAAATGTTCAAAACGCAAACGATGAACTATATTCAGGTGTTATTAGTGCCAGCAATTAAACTACATATATTACGGTCATTTTCATTTCATGCATATGAGAAGTGACATCAATAAAAACATGAACCAGAACAATAACAAGTAATAATAATTACAATAATTATACTACTACTACTACTACTACTACTACTACTCATAATAATAATAATAATAATAATAATAATAATAATAATAATAATAATAGATGTTTGCCTTCCGATGTCGTACAGATCGTAAAGCCCTCTGAGCCACATTTGTGATTTTGGCTTTTCAGAATGAAGTGAATCAGATTTAAATTAATCAGAAGAAATGAGTCTCATATATGATCCAACAAACATCTGTTCTGCATTGTGTTTTGAAATGGAAATATATATATATATATATATATATATATACAGTATATGTGTGTGTACATCATAATAATGTAATATGCAGCTGCCCCTTCCTGTGCCGTGCAGATGGAACAGCAGACATGTGAAATGCCACAGCAGAGTAATTAATGACATGAACGATTCCTTTTGCGCATTCTGACTCAGCGTCGCTCTGCATCCTTAAATGTTACAGAGCGACCTTTACGCCATCAGTCACACCTGTTAGCACTCACACCTGTGATGACACAGGAGCGTCCTGAGCGGCGGAGGCAAGCGGTACAGGAGACGTGTTAAATATACGTCTTATCTTGTGACTCAGCTGGAGCTGCTGACACACACACACACACACACACACACACACACACACACACACACACACACACACACACACACACACACACACACACACACACCAACACACCACACACACACACACACACAACAGAAGTCAATGTGGATGTTGGTTTGTGGGTCGACGGTTTGAATCCTCGAGGTCGGAGCTAAATACAACCAAAGCTAGAGAGCAGACAGCTAGAGAGCAGACAGCTAGAGAGCAGACAGCTAGAGAGCAGACAGTTAGAGAGCAGACAGTTAGAGAGCAGACAGTTAGAGAGCAGACAGCTAGAGAGCAGACAGTTAGAGAGCAGACAGTTAGAGAGCAGACAGCTAGAGAGCAGACAGACAGCAGACAGTTAGAGAGCAGACAGCTAGAGAGCAGACAGCTAGAGAGCAGACAGACAGCAGACAGTTAGAGAGCAGACAGTTAGAGAGCAGACAGCTAGAGAGCAGACAGCTAGAGAGCAGACAGACAGCAGACAGTTAGAGAGCAGACAGACAGCAGACAGTTAGAGAGCAGACAGCTAGAGAGCAGACAGTTAGAGAGCAGACAGTTAGAGAGCAGACAGCTAGAGAGCAGACAGCTAGAGAGCAGACAGCTAGAGAGCAGACAGTTAGAGAGCAGACAGTTAGAGAGCAGATAGTTAGAGAGCAGACAGTTAGAGAGCAGACAGCTAGAGAGCAGACAGCTAGAGAGCAGACAGTTAGAGAGCAGACAGCTAGAGAGCAGACAGCTAGAGAGCAGACAGCTAGAGAGCAGACATTAGAGAGCAGACAGTTAGAGAGCAGATAGTTAGAGAGCAGACAGCTAGAGAGCAGACAGTTAGAGAGCAGACAGTTAGAGAGCAGACAGACAGCAGACAGCTAGAGAGCAGACAGCTAGAGAGCAGACAGCTAGAGAGCAGACAGCTAGAGAGCAGACAGTTAGAGAGCAGACAGTTAGAGAGCAGACAGTTAGAGAGCAGACAGTTAGAGAGCAGACAGTTAGAGAGCAGACAGACAGCAGACAGCTAGAGAGCAGACAGCTAGAGAGCAGACAGCTAGAGAGCAGACAGCTAGAGAGCAGACAGTTAGAGAGCAGACAGCTAGAGAGCAGACAGTTAGAGAGCAGACAGTTAGAGAGCAGACAGTTAGAGAGCAGACAGCTAGAGAGCAGACAGCTAGAGAGCAGACAGCTAGAGAGCAGACAGCTAGAGAGCAGACAGTTAGAGAGCAGACAGCTAGAGAGCAGACAGTTAGAGAGCAGACAGCTAGAGAGCAGACAGTTAGAGAGCAGACAGTTAGAGAGCAGACAGTTAGAGAGCAGACAGTTAGAGAGCAGACAGTTAGAGAGCAGACAGTTAGAGAGCAGACAGACAGCAGACAGTTAGAGAGCAGACAGTTAGAGAGCAGACAGCTAGAGAGCAGACAGTTAGAGAGCAGACAGACAGCAGACAGTTAGAGAGCAGACAGTTAGAGAGCAGACAGCTAGAGAGCAGACAGTTAGAGAGCAGACAGTTAGAGAGCAGACAGTTAGAGAGCAGACAGTTAGAGAGCAGACAGCTAGAGAGCAGACAGTTAGAGAGCAGACAGTTAGAGAGCAGACAGACAGCAGACAGTTAGAGAGCAGACAGCTAGAGAGCAGACAGACAGCAGACAGTTAGAGAGCAGACAGCTAGAGAGCAGACAGTTAGAGAGCAGACAGTTAGAGAGCAGACAGACAGCAGACAGTTAGAGAGCAGACAGTTAGAGAGCAGACAGCTAGAGAGCAGACAGTTAGAGAGCAGACAGACAGCAGACAGCTAGAGAGCAGACAGTTAGAGAGCAGACAGCTAGAGAGCAGACAGACAGCAGACAGCTAGAGAGCAGACAGTTAGAGAGCAGACAGACAGCAGACAGCTAGAGAGCAGACAGTTAGAGAGCAGACAGTTAGAGAGCAGACAGCTAGAGAGCAGACAGTTAGAGAGCAGACAGTTAGAGAGCAGACAGCTAGAGAGCAGACAGTTAGAGAGCAGACAGCTAGAGAGCAGACAGTTAGAGAGCAGACAGCTAGAGAGCAGACAGTTAGAGAGCAGACAGTTATAGAGCAGACAGCTAGAGAGCAGACAGCTAGAGAGCAGACAGCTAGAGAGCAGACAGCTAGAGAGCAGACAGCTAGAGAGCAGACAGTTATAGAGCAGACAGCTAGAGAGCAGACAGCTAGAGAGCAGACAGTTAGAGAGCAGACAGCTAGAGAGCAGACAGTTAGAGAGCAGACAGCTAGAGAGCAGACAGTTAGAGAGCAGACAGCTAGAGAGCAGACAGTTAGAGAGCAGACAGACAGCAGACAGCTAGAGAGCAGACAGTTAGAGAGCAGACAGTTAGAGAGCAGACAGCTAGAGAGCAGACAGTTAGAGAGCAGACAGCTAGAGAGCAGACAGCTAGAGAGCAGACAGCTAGAGAGCAGACAGACAGCAGACAGTTAGAGAGCAGACAGTTAGAGAGCAGACAGTTAGAGAGCAGACAGTTAGAGAGCAGACAGTTAGAGAGCAGACAGTTAGAGAGCAGACAGCTAGAGAGCAGACAGCTAGAGAGCAGACAGCTAGAGAGCAGACAGTTAGAGAGCAGACAGCTAGAGAGCAGACAGTTAGAGAGCAGACAGTTAGAGAGCAGACAGACAGCAGACAGCTAGATGTGTTAATAACACACGATTGCTCTGTTTCATGTCTTCTTTGGATCAGAGTTATGAAAACATGAAACATTTGTAATAAAGTGTGTTTAGATATGTAGGAGAGGAGAGGCCGCATGGAAAGAAAGAAAAGAAAGTGAGAGTTCTGTTTTCCTTCTTTAGAGGAGGAGTGTGTGAGGGGCCAGAGAGTGGAAACTACAGGCCCCTATGTCACACACACACACACACACACACACACACACACACACACACACACACACACACACACACACACACACACACACACACACATTTTCTAGTCCAGACTGGGTTATTTATGTCCAATGCACACACATGTAACATAGTTACACAACTGCCATACACACACACACACACACACACACATGCACACACACACACACACACACACACACACACACACACACACACACACACACACACACA
>JBAMJR010000636.1:10000-12500 GCA_038501785.1 Myoxocephalus aenaeus | reverse complement strand
TCTCCACTGGGAGGCACGACGCTGCCCTTGTTTCAACCAGGACGCTGCTGGGACCCAGCAGGGAGTCACGACGCTGAGGAACCAGGTGACCAGGACCTGAACCAGGTGACCAGGACCTGAACTAGGTGACCAGGACCTGAACTAGGTGACCAGGACCTGAACCAGGTGACCAGGACCTGAACGCACCTGACGGGTCACCTGACCCAACGCCTCGTTCTGCAAAGTGTTGCACGGGGAAACAAAAAGTATCGACGCATATTCTGCATGAAAAAAGCTGTGTGTGTGTGTGTGTGTGTGTGTGTGTGTGTGTGTGTGTGTGTGTGTGTGTGTGTGTGTGTGTGTGTGTTGTAACAGATGGCGTCCCACGCTGCTCCCCCCCCTCAGCGTTCCTCTTGACATTCATTCTCTTGGTTCGAGGCTCCTGCAGCACTGCTGCTGGAACAACAAACGCCATGTTAAAGGAGGAAGGGTCCATGCTAAAGGAGGAAGGGTCCATGTTAAAGGAGGAAGGGTCCATACTAAAGGAGGAAGGGTCCATGTTAAAGGAGGAAGGGGTCCATGCTAAAGGAGGAAGGGTCCATGTTAAAGGAGGAAGGGTCCATGCTAAAGGAGGAAGGGGTCCATGTTAAAGGAGGAAGGGTCCATGCTAAAGGAGGAAGGGTCCATACTAAAGGAGGAAGGGTCCATGCTAAAGGAGGAAGGGTCCATGTTAAAGGAGGAAGGGTCCATGCTAAAGGAGGAAGGGGTCCATGTTAAAGGAGGAAGGGTCATTGTTAAAGGAGGAAGGGTCCATGTTAAAGGAGGAAGGGTCCATGCTAAAGGAGGAAGGGTCCATACTAAAGGAGGAAGGGGTCCATGCTAAAGGAGGAAGGGTCCATGTTAAAGGAGGAAGGGTCCATGTTAAAGGAGGAAGGGTCCATGTTAAAGGAGGAAGGGTCCATGTTAAAGGAGGAAGGGTCCATACTAAAGGAGGAAGGGTCCATGTTAAAGGAGGAAGGGGTCCATGCTAAAGGAGGAAGGGTCCATGTTAAAGGAGGAAGGGTCCATGCTAAAGGAGGAAGGGTCCATGTTAAAGGAGGAAGGGTCCATGTTAAAGGAGGAAGGGTCCATACTAAAGGAGGAAGGGTCCATGTTAAAGGAGGAAGGGGTCCATGCTAAAGGAGGAAGGGTCCATGTTAAAGGAGGAAGGGTCCATGCTAAAGGAGGAAGGGGTCCATGTTAAAGGAGGAAGGGTCCATGCTAAAGGAGGAAGGGTCCATACTAAAGGAGGAAGGGTCCATGCTAAAGGAGGAAGGGTCCATGTTAAAGGAGGAAGGGTCCATGCTAAAGGAGGAAGGGGTCCATGTTAAAGGAGGAAGGGTCATTGTTAAAGGAGGAAGGGTCCATGTTAAAGGAGGAAGGGTCCATGCTAAAGGAGGAAGGGTCCATACTAAAGGAGGAAGGGGTCCATGCTAAAGGAGGAAGGGTCCATGTTAAAGGAGGAAGGGTCCATGCTAAAGGAGGAAGGGGTCCATGTTAAAGGAGGAAGGGTCCATGTTAAAGGAGGAAGGGGTCCATGCTAAAGGAGGAAGGGTCCATGTTAAAGGAGGAAGGGTCCATGTTAAAGGAGGAAGGGTCCATGTTAAAGGAGGAAGGGGTCCATGCTAAAGGAGGAAGGGTCCATGTTAAAGGAGGAAGGGTCCATGTTAAAGGAGGAAGGGTCCATGCTAAAGGAGGAAGGGTCCATGCTAAAGGAGGAAGGGTCCATGTTAAAGGAGGAAGGGTCCATGCTAAAGGAGGAAGGGTCCATGTTAAAGGAGGAAGGGTCCATGTTAAAGGAGGAAGGGTCCATGTTAAAGGAGGAAGGGTCCATGTTAAAGGAGGAAGGGTCCATGTTAAAGGAGGAAGGGTCCATGCTAAAGGAGGAAGGGGTCCATGTTAAAGGAGGAAGGGTCCATGTTAAAGGAGGAAGGGTCCATACTAAAGGAGGAAGGGTCCATGCTAAAGGAGGAAGGGTCCATGCTAAAGGAGGAAGGGTCCATGTTAAAGGAGGAAGGGTCCATGCTAAAGGAGGAAGGGTCCATGTTAAAGGAGGAAGGGTCCATACTAAAGGAGGAAGGGTCCATGCTAAAGGAGGAAGGGTCCATGTTAAAGGAGGAAGGGTCCATGTTAAAGGAGGAAGGGTCCATGCTAAAGGAGGAAGGGTCCATGTTAAAGGAGGAAGGGTCCATGTTAAAGGAGGAAGGGTCCATGCTAAAGGAGGAAGGGTCCATGTTAAAGGAGGAAGGGTCCATGCTAAAGGAGGAAGGGTCCATGTTAAAGGAGGAAGGGGTCCATGCTAAAGGAGGAAGGGTCCATGTTAAAGGAGGAAGGGTCCGTGTTAAAGGAGGAAGGGTCCATACTAAAGGAGG
Organism: Myoxocephalus aenaeus; assembly: GCA_038501785.1. NCBI lineage: Eukaryota > Metazoa > Chordata > Actinopteri > Perciformes > Cottidae > Myoxocephalus > Myoxocephalus aenaeus. The sequence goes on along the minus strand of JBAMJR010000636.1, from coordinate 10,110 downwards.
AAGGGTCCATGCTAAAGGAGGAAGGGTCCATGCTAAAGGAGGAAGGGTCCATGCTAAAGGAGGAAGGGTCCATGTTAAAGGAGGAAGGGTCCATGCTAAAGGAGGAAGGG
>JBAMJR010000636.1:0-5000 GCA_038501785.1 Myoxocephalus aenaeus | reverse complement strand
TTTATTAGAGTCCCACAGGCCGTACGTTACAGGATGTGTCTGTAAGGTTACTTATAAAGGTTTTACTGAAACGTTACAATCGCCTCAGCAAGTTAGGGAGTTTACGTAAATAATTAAACATAACAGTCATTATTATTATTTTTTAACCACAGCCCTCATCTCACAAGAGTTACGGCATTTTAGCAATTTAAATGAATGTAATCGACCGTGTGGTTGAGGAGATATGAAAGCTGCCGTTTTTAAAAACACACAAAGAGGCGAAACAGAGCGAAGCTGAACAGGTTTTAAAAGGTCTTCTACTGAAGGAAATACAACATGCAATCTATTTTATTTTGAAAAGACCGTATTATTCATGGAACATGACATTGACACGTGTTCTTTCTGTAGGAGATAAAATATCATCCAAACGATGGTTAATAAGAAGCTGTTCATGTTGAACATGGCCTCTAGTGGCCACGTGAAGAACTGCAGCCAACGCTTGATTTACGTGAATACTGAGGCTTCCAACGAAGAAAACATTGATGATCTCAGATGATATGAGTGTGTGTGTGTGTGTGTGTGTGTGTGTGTGTGTGTGTGTGGTGTGTGTGTGTGTGTGTGTGTGTCCTCCCTGGCTGCACGCTAACAACAGGGATGATGAGGGAGGGTTTCCATCCACTGAATCTGAAGCACAGCAGCCGGAGATCTTTGGAGAGCAGACAAGCAGTGTGTGTGTGTGTGTGTGTGTGTGTGTGTGTGTGTGTGTGTGTGTGTGTGGGCCGCTCATGAACAGTTTGGTTTTACTGTACACTGGAGGCAGAGGAGGAAGAGAGTCTGTAATGGAGGATTTGTTAATGGCTTGGAAGTGACACAAACGCACACACACACACACACACACACACACACACACACACACACACACACACACACACACACACACACACACACACTAAGAATGGCCTACAGAAACAGGGTCAGACAGACACTAGCCATGCCTTGCTGTTTTGACACAGGTCTCTGTGTGTGTGTGTGTGTGTGTGTGTGTGTGTGTGTGTGTGTGTGTGTGTGTGTGTGTGTGTGTGTGTGTGTGTGTGTGTGTGTGTGTGTGTGTGTAAACCATTTACACTCCCGCACTGCCTCATGTCACTTGGTATCAGAGCGTCTCTAAACAGAGAGAAGAGAGATCGAGCCGTGCTTTTAAATCGTTGGTGGAATCTATAACTCAAACCTCAGGATGAAGGAAAAGGAACATCTGCTCTCTTCTCAGGAGTTATGTTCATAAACACACAACGTTCATAAACACACAACGTTCATAAACACACAACGTTCATAAACACACAACGTTCATAAACACACGAGCACGAGTCGCTAAACATAGCTCTTCCTCTTCCTCGTCTTCATTCGCTCCCTCATCTCGTTTCCTCTGCCGTTGATGTGCTTTTGCATCGATTGTCATTTTACTCCCACTCGCCTCGCAGAGCGCCGCCTCGGGCGCGCCGCTCAGAACCGAGTCGAAAGAAATATTATTCTGAGAAACTAAAAACACGAAGAACCGTCGGCGCGTCAGCGACGCCCACGAAGCGGCGAGCGACGGCGACGCGTCTGAGGAGGAAACGCAACTCTAACTACGTAGGAGTTCATTTATCACCACCGGCTAACGGGGGTAACCGGCTAACGGGGATAACCAGCTAACGAGTGATAACCGGCTAACGGGGGTAACCGGCTAACGGGGATAACCAGCTAACGGGTGATAACCGGCTAACGGGGATAACCGGCTAACGGGGGTAACCGGCTAACGGGTGATAACCGGCTAACGGGGGTAACCGGCTAACGGGTGATAACTGGCTAACGGGGGTAACCGGCTAACGGGGATAACCAGCTAACAGGTGATAACCGGCTAACGGGGGTAACCGGCTAACGGGGATAACCGGCTAACGGGTGATAAGTGGCTAACGGGGGTGACCGGCTAACGGGGGTAACCGGCTAACGGGGAAGTTAGGAGGTATCATACGTTGTGGGGTATCCAGGTGGCTCCTGGACCAGATGGCTCCTGGACCAGATGGCTCCTGGACCAGATGGCTCCTGAACCTGGTGGCTCCTGAACTAGGAAGTTCCTGGACCAGGTGGCTCCTGGACCAGATGGCTCCTGAACCTGGTGGCTCCTGAACTAGGTGGCTCTTAAACCAGGTGGCTCCTGGGCTGGGACCCGATAGTCATCACAAAATGAGAAGGAAAACATATAAAAAGACCCTGCTCACAGGATGAAAACATGGCTGCTCAAACTGTTCCAAAAATAAAAGGGGCTATTTTTAGCTTTTGTTGAGGTATAAAAATAACAAGCTCAGGTTCCTGGAGGGCCGCGTCTTGCTGCTTGTTATTCACTAAAGAAGAAGAAGAAGAAGAAGAAGAAGAAGAAGAAGAAGAAGAAGAAGAAGAAGAAGAAGAAGAAGCCTTCCATCTCAACGTGGTGCAGCGGGTGCTTTAGTTACGGCCTCGGAGGTCTCGTGCTCTTTGGCGACATCTGTGGCGACGAGCGGCGACTGCAGCGTGTTTCCCGCTGGAAGCAAAACAGTCGACACGCTTCCATGAGGCTGAAGTCACCGCTTTAGCGCCTTCATTTGAATATGCCACAGAAAGGGACTTAAAGGTACAGGGCGTCGGATTTGGCGCCATCTAGCTGCGCATTTGCAGGTTGCAACCGACGTGTGCAGCGGAGGAAACGGCTCATTTTACGGCAACGGATAACACAATGAAAGAAAACACACTAAATATTATCATATTTAATTTCTGCAGATAATTCCCACCCCAAAGGCGACAAGAACCTCCAGCAGACTAGATTATTACTTAAAAGGTGAATATTGCCAAGAAAACAAAATAATTTAGGTTTTTTTTCTGTGCCGTTAGTGGCATCACAAGACCGGTGGTTCAAACCCTTTAAGGGTTTGATGGAGCACCAACATCGTGGATGCTTAGATATGAAGATATGACGACTGTATTCATAAATGGAGCGCCCACGTGCTAACGGGCTAACGTGCTAACGGGCCACGCCCTCCTGGAGGATTTGACGCAGTCGGGTGAAGAAAGAAAACGCCGTGACGTAATTCTCCTCTGAGTCGTACGATGCAGAGAGGAAGATTTATAGTAGAACGTCAGAGTTCACATGAAAAGAGCTGCTGAGAGAGAGAGAGAGAGAGCCTGATGTCTCTCTCTCTCTCTCTCTCTCTCTCTCTCTCTCTCTCTCTCTCTCGCTCGTCCTCTGCTGCATCATGGGAGTCGCTGTGCTACATAGCAAACAGCTGATCGCCTCCAAGCCCACAGAACACCTTCCTCTGTTTCTGTTCACCAAAGTCATCGATACACAGACTGTTCCTTTAAGAGACTGTGTGTGTGTGTGTGTGTGTGTGTGTGTGTGTGTGTGTGTGTGTGTGTGTGTGTGTGTGTGTGTGTCTGACCACATGAAGTATGAAGCAGTCATGAGGCTGTTTCTCACTGTCGGCATGTGAAGTCATAGATCTTGACAGACAAACACACACACACACACACACACACACACACACACACACACACACACACACACACACACACACACACACAGGGCCACCAGGGCATTGTGGGATATCTCAGTCCTTCAGCATATAGACAACCTGCCACTGCTGATAGATAGAGAGAGGATGCCTTTCTCTCTCTCTCTCTCTCTCTCTCTTTTCCCTTTCTTTCATTTATTCAACACGTTCTTTGTCTCTTGATATTTTTATGATTGATACATTTTCTATATCAACATGAAATATCATCTATCAGATATATAAAAACATGGAAAACATTTGAGATATCTCATTCTTTAGTGAATACTAATATAATAAATGTTATATATTATAAAACACTGTGGGGATCTGAACTATTTCATCATCCTGCATTTCCATCCAGAGTGTGAAGAAAAGAGAGTTTTAAAAAGCTGTTCTGGATGAGGAAGATGACCTCATCTTCCTCATCCAGAACAGCGTTGTATCGGTTCATCATCAGAGAAACACCATGTGGTCGCTCCTCAAAGCAGAGGTAGTGTGGGTTCTAGTCTCTCTAGAACCTCTGTAGATGGACTGATTCGTCCTCTGTGGTCTCGTGGTTCACTGTAATACATACGGTTCTGCTCCTGTCTGGAAACAGAACCTTCACTAGAACAAGAGAACCAGAACACGTGTTTTACTGCAGAATAACTCGGTTATTATGACATCAATCATAACAATAGAAAGACAACCGCTGGCAGTCTGAGTGATGCAATGATGCAATGATGCATCATTGCATCAGTCTGGGTGATGCAATGATGCAATGATGTAATGACGCAATGATGCAATGATACAATGATGCAACGATGCAACGACGTAATGACGCAATGACGCAATGATGTAATGATGCAATGATGCAATGATACAATGATGCAACGATGCAACGACGTAATGACGCAATGACGTAATGACGCAATGATGCAATGATGTAATGACGCAATGATGCAATGATACAATGATGCAACGATGCAACGACGTAATGACGCAATGACGCAATGATGTAATGATGTAATGACGCAATGATGCAATGATACAATGATGCAACGATGCAATGACGTAATGACGCAGTGACGCAATGATGCAGTGATGTAATTATGCAATGATACAATGATGCAATGATGCAGTGATGCAATGATAGAATGATGTAATGATGCAATGATGCAATGATGTAATGATGTAATGATGCAATGATGCAGTGATGCAATGATGCAATGATGCAGTGATGCAATGATGCAGTGATGCAATGACGCAATGATGCAGTGATGCAATGATCCAATGATACAAAGATGCAATGATTCAATGATAAAACGATGCAATGATCCAATGATACAAAGATGCAATGATTCAATGATACAAAGATGCAATGGAGGGAAAACGCTGAGTCTCTCATCAGATGGTTTATTTAGTGTTTCTGATGCGCTCATGAAACAGAAAGGAGATCCGGACCTGAGACGAGGTGAT
>JBAMJR010000635.1:10000-61059 GCA_038501785.1 Myoxocephalus aenaeus | reverse complement strand
TGAAAACTTTATGCACTGGAATCGTACAGGAAGTGAAACTATGAACCGTAATCGTACAGGAAGTGAAACTATGAACCGTAATCGTACAGGAAGTGAAACTATGAACCGTAATCGTACAGGAAGTGAAGACGCGATTGTTCCTTTAGGTTCGTGACCAGAGAAAAAACCCTTGCTGACGTACATTTAACTGTTTTCATCATCACTCAGAAACCTAAATAACTCAGCAGGTACTTAAGATGTCCAGGAAGCCGCCGTGTCATTAGCAGCTGTGGTTAAACTGCTTTCTAAGAAACAGTGAATACACACACACACACACACACACACACACACACACACACACACACACACACACACACACTTCTCACATCCAGAGAAAAGTACACAGCTGTGAAATACTGAAGCTGAAAGAGAAGAAACTAACGGAGATAATCTCACATTTAACCTGATATCAATGTGAGATCTGGTTCTGGATCTCTGGACTAAGGAACTAAACCAGAACCAGATCACGGTGGACCACAGGTGAACAGGTGAACTGCTCCAGCGTGTTCTGGCCTGCACCGGGTCTCCTCCTCCACAAGGAGTCCAGGAGGATCCTGATCAGATGTTGATCCGCCTTAGCTGACTCCCTTACACGTGAGCTGTGGTTCTCCTCCTCCCAGAGACCAGGTCCACAGCTGAGGACCGGACCAGTGATGCACAGCTCCGGTCAGGACCCGCTCCCTCTGAACCTCCACAGATAGAGTCCAGATCGGAGTCTGCATCAGTGCTCCTGTAGACCTCAAGACCACCAGCTCCGCTTCCTTTCCCACCAGCTCCGCTTCCTTTCCCACCAGCTCCGGTTCCTTTCCCACCAGCTCCGGTTCCTTTCCCACCAGGTTTGGTTCCTTTCCCACCAGCTCCGGTTCCTTTCCCACCAGCTCCGGTTCCTTTTCCACAAGCTACGGTTCCTTTCCCACCAGCTCCGGTTCCTTTTCCACAAGCTACGGTTCCTTTCCGACCAGCTCCGGTTCCTTTCCGACCAGCTACGGTTCCTTTTCCACAAGCTACGGTTCCTTTCCGACCAGCTCCGGTTCCTTTCCCACCAGCTACGGTTCCTTTTCCACAAGCTACGGTTCCTTTCCGACCAGCTCCGGTTCCTTTCCGACCAGCTCCGTTTTCTTTCCCACCAGCTCCGTTTTCTTTCCCACCAGCTCCGGTTCCTTTCCCACAAGCTACGGTTCCTTTTCCACAAGCTACGGTTCCTTTCCGACCAGCTCCGGTTCCTTTCCGACCAGCTCCGTTTTCTTTCCCACCAGCTCCGTTTTCTTTCCCACCAGCTCTGGTTCCTTTCTCACCAGCTCCGGTTCCTTTCCCCCCAGCTCTCCGGTTCCTTTCCCACCAGCTCCGGTTCCTTTCCCCCCAGTTCTCCGGTTCCTTTCCCACCAGCTCCGGTTCCTTTTCCACAAGCTACGGTTCCTTTCCCACCAGCTCTCCGGTTCCTTTCCCACCAGCTCTCCGGTTCCTTTTCCACAAGCTACGGTTCCTTTCCCACCAGCTCCGGTTCCTTTCCCACCAGCTCTCCGGTTCCTTTTCCACAAGCTACGGTTCCTTTCCCACCAGCTACGGTTCCTTTCCCACCAGCTACGGTTCCTTTCCCACCAGCTCCGGTTCCTTTTCCACAAGCTCCGGTTCCTTAGCGATAGAACCTATAATAAGTGTAACTGGGTGTGAATCCTAATGGAAAATGAAGGATTGATACCTGATCAATAATCTGCTCGACGTCGACCTTCAGAGGAACGAGGGAGCAGAGAACCAGAAGAGTCCAGAAGAGGAAGAGGAGCACGGACGAACGCCTGCCCTTCCTCCTCTCTACCTGCATTATAACAACCGCAAGAACCTGAGGAGGAGGAGGAGGAGGAGAGGAGGAAGAAGAGAGGAGGAGGAGGAGAGGAGGAAGAAGAGAGGAGGAAGAGAGGAGGAGGAGGAAGAAGAGAGGAGGAAGAGAGGAGGGGAGGAGGGGAGGAGGAGGAGGAAAAAGAGAGGAGGAGGAGGAGAGGAGGAAGAAGAGAGGAGGAAGAAGAGAGGAGGAGGAGGAGGAGGAGGAGGGGAGGAGAGGAGGAGGAAGAGGAGGAAGAGGAAGAGAGGAGGAGAAAGAGAGGAAGAGAGGAGGAAGAGGGGGAGGAGAGGAGGAGGAAGAGAGGTGGAGGAGGAAGAGGAGAGGATGAGATGAGGAGGAAGAGGGGAGGAAGAGGGGGAGGAGGAGGAAGAGAGGTGGAGGAGGAAGAGAGGATGAGATGAGGAGGAAGAGGAGGAAGAGGAAGAGAGGAGGAGGAAGAGAGGAAGAGGAAGAGAGGAGGAAGAGGGGGAGGAGAGGAGGAAGAGAGGTGGAGGAGGAAGAGGAGAGGATGAGATGAGGAGGAAGAGGGGAGGAAGAGGGGGAGGAGGAGGAAGAGAGGTGGAGGAGGAAGAGAGGATGAGATGAGGAGGAAGAGGGGAGGAAGAGGGGGAGGAGGAGGAAGAGAGGAGGAAGAGGAAGAGAGGAGGAGAGGAAGAGAGGAAGAGAGGAGGAAGACGAAGAGAGGAGGAGAGGAGGAGGAAGAGAGGAGGAAGAGAAAGAGAGGAGGAAGAGAGGAGGAGGAGGAGGAAGAGGAGGAGGAAGAGGAGAGGAGGAAGAGAGGAGGAAGAGGAAGAGAGGAGGAGGAGGAAGAGGAGAGGAGGAAGAGGAGAGGAGGAAGAGAGGAGGAGGAAGAGGAGAGGAGGAAGAGGAGAGGAGGAGGAGAGGAGGAAGAGGGTTCAGTCTTAAAAACTGTTGTGATTTGATTGTTTTCTGGACACCATCCAGAGGAACCTTAGGAACTAGAGGAACTTGAGGAACCAGAGGAACATGAAGGAACCTGAGGAACCAGAGGAACGTACCAGAGTGAGGCTCCTGATCAGCGGACCAATCAGGATCAGGTGGTTCTGGATCTCCTCGTTCTTCTTCACCAGCAGAAAAAACATTTCCAGAAGACCGAAGGAAGCCAGACTGAGACCCAGGAGCTGCAACCAGGTCCACAGAGACCAGGTTAGACCAGAACAGAGACCAGGTTAGACCAGATGACAGAGACCAGGTTAGACCAGAACAGAGACCAGGTTAGACCACATGACAGAGACCAGGTTAGACCAGAACAGAGACCAGGTTAGACCACATGACAGAGACCAGGTTAGACCACATGACAGAGACCAGGTTAGACCACATGACAGAGACCAGGTTAGACCACATGACAGAGACCAGGTTAGACCACATGAAAGAGACCAGGTTAGACCACATGACAGAGACCAGGTTAGACCAGAACAGAGACCAGGTTAGACCACATGACAGAGACCAGGTTAGACCACATGACAGAGACCAGGTTAGACCACATGACAGAGACCAGGTTAGACCAGAACAGAGACCAGGTTAGACCACATGACAGAGACCAGGTTAGACCACATGACAGAGACCAGGTTAGACCACATGACAGAGACCAGGTTAGACCACATGACAGAGACCAGGTTAGACCACATGACAGAGACCAGGTTAGACCACATGACAGAGACCAGGTTAGACCACATGACAGAGACCAGGTTAGACCACATGACAGAGACCAGGTTAGACCAGAACAGAGACCAGGTTAGACCACATGACAGAGACCAGGTTAGACCACATGACAGAGACCAGGTTAGACCACATGACAGAGACCAGGTTAGACCACATGAAAGAGACCAGGTTAGACCACATGACAGAGACCAGGTTAGACCACATGACAGAGACCAGGTTAGACCACATGACAGAGACCAGGTTAGACCACATGACAGAGACCAGGTTAGACCAGAACAGAGACCAGGTTAGACCACATGACAGAGACCAGGTTAGACCACATGACAGAGACCAGGTTAGACCACATGACAGAGACCAGGTTAGACCACATGACAGAGACCAGGTTAGACCAGAACAGAGACCAGGTTAGACCAGAACAGAGACCAGGTTAGACCACATAGCAGGGACCAGGTCTCTTTGGTACCGTCTTGCTGCAGCAGAGTCTGGACAGTGGGATGGAGCCGGGCTGTGGGCGGAGCTGCAGGTACAACAGGTAAAGAGGAGAACAGGTCCACAGGTAAACACACGGGAACCACACCAGTACCGTGTGCTGGAAGCACTGGGTCAGGTCTGGCTGGGAGGTGTACCAGGTCAGGTTCCAGTCCTGAAACCAGAGACACCGCAGGGGTTACCCTCAGGCACAGGTGAGAGAAGTCAACAAGTCAACAGGTGAGAGAAGTCAACAAGTCAACAGGTGAGAGAAGTCAACAAGTCAACAGGTGAGAGAAGTCAACAAGTCAACAGGTGAGAGAAGTCAACAAGTCAACAGGTGAGAGAAGTAAACAAGTCAACAGGTGAGAGAAGTCAACAAGTCAACAGGTGAGAGAAGTCAACAAGTCAACAGGTGAGAGAAGTCAACAAGTCAACAGGTGAGAGAAGTCAACAAGTCAACAGGTGAGAGAAGTCAACAAGTCAACAGGTGAGAGAAGTAAACAAGTCAACAGGTGAGAGAAGTCAACAAGTCAACAGGTGAGAGAAGTCAACAAGTCAACAGGTGAGAGAAGTCAACAAGTCAACAGGTGAGAGAAGTCAACAAGTCAACAGGTGAGAGAAGTAAACAAGTCAACAGGTGAGAGAAGTCAACAAGTCAACAGGTGAGAGAAGTCAACAAGTCAACAGGTGAGAGAAGTCAACAAGTCAACAGGTGAGAGAAGTCAACAAGTCAACAGGTGAGAGAAGTCAACAAGTCAACAGGTGAGAGAAGTCAACAAGTCAACAGGTGAGAGAAGTCAACAAGTCAACAAGTGAGAGAAGTCAACAAGTCAACAGGTGAGAGAAGTCAACAAGTCAACAGGTGAGAGAAGTAAACAAGTCAACAGGTGAGAGGATCTGTGTCTGAGCCTTGTCCTCTCACTACTGGAGTCCCTCAAGGCTCCGTCCTGGGTCCTCTTCTCTTTTCTCTGTATACCAACTCTCTCGGCTCTGTCATTCGCGCCCATGTCTTTTCCTACCATAGCTACGCTGATGACACCCAACTGATCCTCTCGTTTCCCCAGTCAGAAACACAGGTAGCGGCACGAATCTCTGCCTGTCTGACTGACATCTCTCAGTGGATGTCCGCGCACCACCTGAAAATCAACCCTGACAAGACGGAACTACTTTTCCTTCCAGGAAAGGGCTCTCCCACCCACGACCTGACTATCACCTTCAACAACTCAGTGTTGACCCCGACCCCGACTGCCAGGAACCTCGGTGTGACACTTGACAGTCAACTCTCCCTGACTGCCAACATTACCGCAACAACGCGTTCCTGTAGGTTCATGCTGTACAACATCAGGAGGATACGTCCCCTTCTCACCCAGAAGGCGACACAGGTTCTGGTCCAGGCTCTGATCATCTCACACCTTGACTACTGTAACTCCCTCCTGGCAGGTCTACCCGCTAACGCCATTCGACCTTTACAGCTCATCCAGAATGCAGCAGCTAGACTGGTCTTCAACCTCCCGAAATTCACCCACACTACCCCGCTCCTCCGCTCCCTTCACTGGCTACCGGTGGTCGCACCGCATCCGCTTCAAAACATTGGTACTTGCGTACCGTGCCACGAACAGATCGGGTCCTATCTATATACAGGACATGGTAACACCGTACACCCCAGCTCGGGCACTCCGCTCGGCTTCTGCTAATCGACTTGTAGCTCCGTCACTACGAGCTAAACACTCAACAAAGTCACGACTGTTTGCTGTCCTGGCTCCTCAATGGTGGAATGAGCTCCCCATTGACATCAGGACAGCAGGAAGTCTCTACATCTTCCGCCGAAAACTAAAAACGCATCTCTTTCGACTACACCTTGAATAAGGAAGGTAGCACTGTACTAGCACTCTAGTAGCACTTTGATGTCTCTTATTGATAGCACTTTTGTAATTTTCTGTAATTTTTGTAATTTAACTCTATTGAAGAAACTGTACTTTAGTGATTATTGATTCTTGTTGTTCTGAGTTTGTACTCATGATTGAATGCACTATTGTAAGTCGCTTTGGATAAAAGCGTCAGCTAAATGACATGTAATGTAATGAGAGAAGTCAACAAGTCAACAGGTGAGAGAAATAAACAAGTCAACAGGTGAGAGAAGTGTAAACAAGTCAACAGGTGAGAGAAGTGTAAACAAGTCAACAGGTGAGAGAAGTGTAAACAAGTCAACAGGTGAGAGAAGTGTAAACAAGTCAACAGGTGAGAGAAGTGTAAACAAGTCAACAGGTGAGAGAAGTCAACAAGTCAACAGGTGAGAGAAGTGTAAACAAGTCAACAGGTGAGAGAAATAAACAAGTCAACAGGTGAGAGAAGTGTAAACAAGTCAACAGGTGAGAGAAGTAAACAAGTCAACAGGTGAGAGAAGTAAACAAGTCAACAGGTGAGAGAAGTGTAAACAAGTCAACAGGTGAGAGAAGTAAACAAGTCAACAGGTGAGAGAAGTAAACAAGTCAACAGGTGAGAGAAGTGTAAACAAGTCAACAGGTGAGAGAAGTAAACAAGTCAACAGGTGAGAGAAGTGTAAACAAGTCAACAGGTGAGAGAAGTAAACAAGTCAACAGGTGAGAGAAGTCAACAAGTCAACAGGTGAGAGAAGTCAACAAGTCAACAGGTGAGAGAAGTCAACAAGTCAACAGGTGAGAGAAGTCAACAAGTCAACAGGTGAGAGAAGTCAACAAGTCAACAGGTGAGAGAAGTCAACAAGTCAACAGGTGAGAGAAGTCAACAAGTCAACAGGTGAGAGAAGTCAACAAGTCAACAAGTGAGAGAAGTCAACAAGTCAACAGGTGAGAGAAGTCAACAAGTCAACAGGTGAGAGGAGTCAACAAGTCAACAGGTGAGAGGATCTGTGTCTGAGCCTTGTCCTCTCACTACTGGAGTCCCTCAAGGCTCCGTCCTGGGTCCTCTTCTCTTTTCTCTGTATACCAACTCTCTCGGCTCTGTCATTCGCGCCCATGTCTTTTCCTACCATAGCTACGCTGATGACACCCAACTGATCCTCTCGTTTCCCCAGTCAGAAACACAGGTAGCGGCACGAATCTCTGCCTGTCTGACTGACATCTCTCAGTGGATGTCCGCGCACCACCTGAAAATCAACCCTGACAAGACGGAACTACTTTTCCTTCCAGGAAAGGGCTCTCCCACCCACGACCTGACTATCACCTTCAACAACTCAGTGTTGACCCCGACCCCGACTGCCAGGAACCTCGGTGTGACACTTGACAGTCAACTCTCCCTGACTGCCAACATTACCGCAACAACGCGTTCCTGTAGGTTCATGCTGTACAACATCAGGAGGATACGTCCCCTTCTCACCCAGAAGGCGACACAGGTTCTGGTCCAGGCTCTGATCATCTCACACCTTGACTACTGTAACTCCCTCCTGGCAGGTCTACCCGCTAACGCCATTCGACCTTTACAGCTCATCCAGAATGCAGCAGCTAGACTGGTCTTCAACCTCCCGAAATTCACCCACACTACCCCGCTCCTCCGCTCCCTTCACTGGCTACCGGTGGTCGCCCGCATCCGCTTCAAAACATTGGTACTTGCGTACCGTGCCACGAACAGATCGGGTCCTATCTATATACAGGACATGGTAACACCGTACACCCCAGCTCGGGCACTCCGCTCGGCTTCTGCTAATCGACTTGTAGCTCCGTCACTACGAGCTAAACACTCAACAAAGTCACGACTGTTTGCTGTCCTGGCTCCTCAATGGTGGAATGAGCTCCCCATTGACATCAGGACAGCAGAAAGTCTCTACATCTTCCGCCGAAAACTAAAAACGCATCTCTTTCGACTACACCTTGAATAAGGAAGGTAGCACTGTACTAGCACTCTAGTAGCACTTTGATGTCTCTTATTGATAGCACTTTTGTAATTTTCTGTAATTTTTGTAATTTAACTCTATTGAAGAAACTGTACTTTAGTGATTATTGATTCTTGTTGTTCTGAGTTTGTACTCATGATTGAATGCACTATTGTAAGTCGCTTTGGATAAAAGCGTCAGCTAAATGACATGTAATGTAATGAGAGAAGTCAACAAGTCAACAGGTGAGAGAAATAAACAAGTCAACAGGTGAGAGAAATAAACAAGTCAACAGGTGAGAGAAGTGTAAACAAGTCAACAGGTGAGAGAAGTGTAAACAAGTCAACAGGTGAGAGAAGTGTAAACAAGTCAACAGGTGAGAGAAGTGTAAACAAGTCAACAGGTGAGAGAAGTCAACAAGTCAACAGGTGAGAGAAGTGTAAACAAGTCAACAGGTGAGAGAAATAAACAAGTCAACAGGTGAGAGAAGTGTAAACAAGTCAACAGGTGAGAGAAGTAAACAAGTCAACAGGTGAGAGAAGTAAACAAGTCAACAGGTGAGAGAAGTGTAAACAAGTCAACAGGTGAGAGAAGTAAACAAGTCAACAGGTGAGAGAAGTAAACAAGTCAACAGGTGAGAGAAGTGTAAACAAGTCAACAGGTGAGAGAAGTAAACAAGTCAACAGGTGAGAGAAGTGTAAACAAGTCAACAGGTGAGAGAAGTAAACAAGTCAACAGGTGAGAGAAGTAAACAAGTCAACAGGTGAGAGAAGTAAACAAGTCAACAGGTGAGAGAAGTAAACAAGTCAACAGGTGAGAGAAGTAAACAAGTCAACAGGTGAGAGAAGTGTAAACAAGTCAACAGGTGAGAGAAGTAAACAAGTCAACAGGTGAGAGAAGTGTAAACAAGTCAACAGGTGAGAGAAGTAAACAAGTCAACAGGTGAGAGAAGTGTAAACAAGTCAACAGGTGAGAGAAGTAAACAAGTCAACAGGTGAGAGAAGTGTAAACAAGTCAACAGGTGAGAGAAGTGTAAACAAGTCAACAGGTGAGAGAAGTAAACAAGTCAACAGGTGAGAGATCATTAATATCAACAGCTGTTTAAAGTGAAACTCACCCAGAGAGGATCCAGACCGCTCACACTGCACAGGTTCTCCATTTATACCACTCTTCTCCTTCTTCTTCTTCTTCTCCTTCTTCTCCTCCTTCTTCTTCTCCTTCTTCTCCTCCTTCTTCTCCTTCTCCTTCTTCTCCTCCTTCTTCTTCTTCTTCTCCTTCTTCTTCTCCTTCTTCTTCTTCTTCTCCTTCTTCTCCTTCTTCTTCTCCTTCTTCTCTTCTCCTTAATTTTCTTCTTCTTTTCTAAGTTTGTCAGATACAAACACCTTCGTGAAAATACTCTGTTATATAACCTCTCTGTCTCTCCCTCTCTTTCTCTCTCTGCGTCTCTCCCTCTCTTTCTCTCTCTGCGTCTCTCCCTCTCTTTCTCTCCCTCTCTCTCTCTCCCTGTCTCTCTCTCTCTCTCCCCCCCCCCTCTCTCTCTCTCTCTCTCTCTCTCTCTCTCTCTCTCTCTCTCCCCCCCCCCCCCCCTCTCTCTCTCTCTCTCTCTCTCTCTCTCTCTCTCTCTCTCTCTCTCTCTCTCTCTCCCCCCCCTCTCTCTCTCTCTCTCTCCCCCCCCCCTCTCTCTCGACAGTATTATCAGATCACATGTTCATGTTGAAGTTAATGACATCATTAAGTTTTAAACAACGTTTAAATATAAATGATCAGATTTTAGTTTAGTTCTCTTTGTCATGAAGAAGAATCAAACTATTTCTATCGGGGCAACAACAACAACAACAACAGTAACAGTGATATAATAATAATAGTAAAGCAGTGAGCGGGCCCTCGCTCCATCACGTCGGGGAAGCTGAAGGGCCGCCGGCTCGTATATGTAATATATATATATTTCATCTGAATATATTTCATCAGAACACAACGCCTGGAAACAAGGAAAATGCAAAAATTGGGCAGTGCACTGCAGCGCCCCCTGGTGTTTGAATATTCGGAGGAAATGTGGTACGTTAAGGGACGCGATGTTGACATACGCTACAAGGTTTGTGAGGATAGGCCAAGTGGTTTCTAGTTATGTGTCTTGACATATTAAGCCACGCCCCTAAGAGGTGAATTGGTTCATATCTTCTAAACAAAATGAGTCATCAACAACGTAGAAAGTACCGTTTGTCACATTGAGCCAAAGATGATCCACAGAACGTTTGGTAAGAATCGGACCCAGCCAGCATGTTTTTCAGTAGGCGGAGCTTAAGGGTCTCAATCACTTGTAGAGCAGATCCACCTTCCACACCTGAAGGGGGCGCTATCGAGACTCGATCAGAATGAATGTTCGCCGATCGTGGAAACATTTTGAATAATGTGGGTTTAGCACAAGCAGCTCTTTCCCCACGCAATGAAGACTAATATTACAAATAACAATAATAAACAGTAGAAGAACAATAATAAACAATAGAAGAACAATAGTAAACAGTAGAAGAACAATAGTAAACATAATAACAATAGTAAACAATAGAATAACAATAGTAAACAGTAGAATAACAATAGTAAACAGTAGAATAACAATAGTAAACAGTAGAATAACAATAGTAAACAGTAGAAGAACAATAGTAAACAGTAGAAGAACAATAGTAAACAGTAGAAGAACAATAGTAAACAGTAGAAGAACAATAGTAAACAGTAGAATAACAATAGTAAACAGTAGAAGAACAATAGTAAACAGTAGAAGAACAATAGTAAACATAATAACAATAGTAAACAGTAGAATAACAATAGTAAACAATAGAATAACAATAGTAAACAGTAGAATAACAATAGTAAACAGTAGAATAACAATAGTAAACAGTAGAATAACAATAGTAAACAGTAGAAGAACAATAGTAAACAGTAGAAGAACAATAATAAACAATAGAAGAACAATAGTAAACAATAGAAGAACAATAGTAAACAATAGAATAACAATAGTAAACAGTAGAATAACAATAGTAAACAGTAGAAGAACAATAGTAAACAGTAGAATAACAATAGTAAACAGTAGAATAACAATAGTAAACAGTAGAAGAACAATAGTAAACAGTAGAATAACAATAGTAAACAGTAGAAGAACAATAGTAAACAGTAGAAGAACAATAGTAAACATAATAACAATAGTAAACAGTAGAATAACAATAGTAAACAATAGAATAACAATAGTAAACAGTAGAATAACAATAGTAAACAGTAGAAGAACAATAGTAAACAGTAGAATAACAATAGTAAACAGTAGAAGAACAATAGTAAACAGTAGAAGAACAATAGTAAACAGTAGAAGAACAATAATAAACAATAGAAGAACAATAGTAAACAATAGAAGAACAATAGTAAACAATAGAATAACAATAGTAAACAGTAGAATAACAATAGTAAACAGTAGAAGAACAATAGTAAACAGTAGAATAACAATAGTAAACAGTAGAAGAACAATAGTAAACAGTAGAATAACAATAGTAAACAGTAGAATAACAATAGTAAACATTATAATAACAAAAGTAAACAGTAGAAGAACAATAGTAAACAGTAGAAGAACAATAGTAAACAATAGAATAACAATAGTAAACATTATAATAACGAAAGTAAACAATAGAATAACAATAGTAAACAGTAGAATAACAATAGTAAACATTATAATAACAAAAGTAAACAGTAGAAGAACAATAGTAAACAGTAGAAGAACAATAGTAAACAATAGAATAACAATAGTAAACATTATAATAACGAAAGTAAACAATAGAATAACAATAGTAAACAGTAGAAGAACAATAGGTCCTCCGCTCTGACTCATCACGATGATGTCATCTGTTCCTTCACGTCTCCTGGTCAGACTTCACTTTGTCTCCACATTCAACAGGAAGCTGTGAAGCTTCAGAGGACAGCGCGTCTTCATCTTCATCGGGACACTGCTGTACTCTACTGCGTTTTACCTGAAGCAGCAGCATCATCATCATCATCATCATCATCATCATCCTGTCTCCTTTGCTTCTGTCCATCCAGGGAGAGGGATCCTCCTCTGTTGTTCTCCTGCAGGTTCTCCTGCAGGTTCTCCTGAAGGTTCTCCTGCAGGTTCTCCTGCAGGTTCTCCTGCAGGTTCTCCTGATCCGATGTGAGGTCAGGGACAGGAAGTCTGTACAGACTGTAAAGTGATTCTGAGCTAAAGAAATGAACTGAATCATCTTTAAACAACAGAAACAGTTGAAGGTTAAACTTTAGTGTTTTATTATCAAACTGCCAGAGACGTGTGTGTGTGTGTGTGTGTGTGTGTGTGTGTGTGTGTGTGTGTGTGTGTGTGTGTGTGTGTGTGTGTGTGTGTGTGTGTACACTGAGCATGTGCAGTTAGTCACATGACTGGTTTTCTGTTAACGGAGTGTCAATAATCACAGATCAATCAAAATAATATCACAACTCTCAGCAAAAGTCTCATATTGATTAGCAGGTGGGCGTGTCCACCAGAACACTGATCTGATTGGTTGCTGTGGTCCAATGAGGAGGCTGGAGTGGTTCTAGGACCCTTTAGCGCTTCTGGTCATCATCCCAATCATCTTCCACTGATCTGGAGTCAGCTGAGACACAAACACACGTTTTACTCCTTTATCGTTTACACTCTGATCAATAAACATTCTTCATGTGTTCTTAGATTGAAATAATACAAAGAAAACACAAAGATAAATAGTATTGTTGTTATTATCACATTAAATCATTCACCGTCAGTTACTTCTGAACGTGATAATCAATGTTTCTGAGGGAAACATTTCAGTGTGACACTCACTCTGCGCAGCTCGTTAAACTCTCCGGCCATCGACACGTATTCTCCTCCATCGAACCGGACCACCTGGAAACACACAGAGATAAGCCTAAACTCTGGCCTGAGATCAGCCTAAACCCTGACCTAAACTCTGGCCTGAGATCAGCTAAACTCTGGCCTGAGATCAGCCTAAACCCTGACCTAAACTCTGGCCTGAGATCAGCTAAACTCTGGCCTGAGATCAGCTAAACTCTGGCCTGAGATCAGCCTAAACTCTGGCCTGAGATCAGCCTAAACCCTGACCTAAACTCTGGCCTGAGATCAGCTAAACTCTGGCCTGAGATCAGCCTAAACTCTGGCCTGAGATCAGCCTAAACCCTGACCTAAACTCTGGCCTGAGATCAGCCTAAACTCTGGCCTGAGATCAGCCTAAACCCTGACCTAAACTCTGGCCTGAGATCAGCCTAAACTCTGGCCTGAGATCAGCCTAAACCCTGACCTAAACTCTGGCCTGAGATCAGCCTAAACCCTGACCTAAACTCTGGCCTGAGATCAGCCTAAACCCTGACCTAAACTCTGGCCTGAGATCAGCTAAACTCTGGCCTGAGATCAGCCTAAACCCTGACCTAAACTCTGGCCTGAGATCAGCCTAAACCCTGACCTAAACTCTGGCCTGAGATCAGCTAAACTCTGGCCTGAGATCAGCCACTCACCGCTCCAGACATCCAGGTAGCGTAGCCGCTGCTCATGTACGCTGCCAGGTTGGCGATCTCTGTCGGTGTTCCGAGTCGACCCGTTGGGATGCGACCGATCATCTTCTTCTCAAAGTCTCCAGTCGGGTCCAGCCGGCTGAAGGCTCCCTGAACACAACAACAACAACAACTCAGTGGACGAGGAGGCCCCTGAACACAACAACAACGCCTCAGTGGACGAGGAGGCCCCTGGTTCTACGACCCACTCAGAAGGTATTTGGTTCCAGTAGCAGTTACATTTTCATATGATCACGATAGTTGTCTTTATGAGTCTATTGTTGTCTTTATTAGTCTATTGTTGTCTATTGTTGTCTTTATTAGTCTATTGTTGTCTTTATTAGTCTATTGTTGTCTATTGTTGTCTTTGAGTCTATTGTTGTCTTTGTGAGTCTATTGTTGTCTTTGTGAGTCTATTGTTGTCTTTGAGTCTATTGTTGTCTTTATGAGTCTATTGTTGTCTTTATGAGTCTATTGTTGTCTTTGAGTCTATTGTTGTCTATATGAGTATATTGTTGTCTGTGTGAGTCTATTGTTGTCTTTATAAGTCTATTGTTTGTTTATGAGTCTATTGTTGTCTATAGTTGTCTGTGTGAGTCTATTGTTGTCTTTATAAGTCTATTGTTGTCTTTATGAGTCTATTGTTGTCTGTGTGAGTCTATTGTTGTCTTTATGAGTCTATTGTTGTCTTTATGAGTCTATTGTTGTCTTTATGAGTCTATTGTTGTCTATATGAGTCTATTGTCTATTGTTGTCTTTATAAGTCTATTGTTGTCTATATGAGTCTATTGTTGTCTATTGTTGTCTTTATGAGTCTATTGTTGTCTTTATAAGTCTATTGTTGTCTATATGAGTCTATTGTTGTCTATTGTTGTCTTTATGAGTCTATTGTTGTCTTTATAAGTCTATTGTTGTCTATATGAGTCTATTGTTGTCTATATGAGTCTATTGTTGTCTATTGTTGTCTGTGTGAGCAGAACTATAAACAAACAAAGGTCACATCAGCAGGTGGGTGGTACCTTAGTTCTGATTGGTCCAGGCTGGATGATGTTAAACCTGTGGCCATAGCGCCCCCACTCTGCCGCCAGAGACCTGACACACACACACACACACACACACACACACACACAGAGTTAAATAACCGGCATCATGAAGACGTCATGCAGACAGCTGAAAGGTTAAAGGTCACACTGACTTGTAGAGCGCCTCGACTCCGGCCTTCGCCGACGCACTCGGCACCACAAAGCCAGAACCCGACTCGGCGTAGATGGTCGTGATGGCGAGGAAGGACGCACCTGACATCAACAAATAATAACAAAGAGAAGAAGATGGAGGTTTCATCCTGGAGGGTTGGGTTTGACTTGAGCTAGATTAAGATGCTAATCTGACTCTGGATCAGTCTCTGACCTCTCTGACTCTGGATCAGTCTCTAACCTCTCTGACTCTGGATCAGTCTCTCTGACTCTGGATCAGTCTCTCTGACTCTGGATCAGTCTCTAACCTCTCTGACTCTGGATCAGTCTCTAACCTCTCTGACTCTGGATCAGTCTCTCTGACTCTGGATCAGTCTCTGACCTCTCTGACTCTGGATCAGTCTCTAACCTCTCTGACTCTGGATCAGTCTCTAACCTCTCTGACTCTGGATCAGTCTCTAACCTCTCTGACTCTGGATCAGTCTCTAACCTCTCTGACTCTGGATCAGTCTCTGACCTCTCTGACTCTGGATCAGTCTCTCTGACTCTGGATCAGTCTCTCTGACTCTGGATCAGTCTCTAACCTCTCTGACTCTGGATCAGTCTCTCTGACTCTGGATCAGTCTCTCTGACTCTGGATCAGTCTCTCTGACTCTGGATCAGTCTCTAACCTCTCTGACTCTGGATCAGTCTCTCTGACTCTGGATCAGTCTCTAACCTCTCTGACTCTGGATCAGTCTCTCTGACTCTGGATCAGTCTCTAACCTCTCTGACTCTGGATCAGTCTCTCTGACTCTGGATCAGTCTCTCTGACTCTGGATCAGTCTCTCTGACTCTGGATCAGTCTCTAACCTCTCTGACTCTGGATCAGTCTCTCTGACTCTGGATCAGTCTCTAACCTCTCTGACTCTGGATCAGTCTCTCTGACTCTGGATCAGTCTCTAACCTCTCTGACTCTGGATCAGTCTCTCTGACTCTGGATCAGTCTCTCTGACTCTGGATCAGTCTCTCTGACTCTGGATCAGTCTCTAACCTCTCTGACTCTGGATCAGTCTCTCTGACTCTGGATCAGTCTCTCTGACTCTGGATCAGTCTCTCTGACTCTGGATCAGTCTCTAACCTCTCTGACTCTGGATCAGTCTCTCTGACTCTGGATCAGTCTCTAACCTCTCTGACTCTGGATCAGTCTCTCTGACTCTGGATCAGTCTCTAACCTCTCTGACTCTGGATCAGTCTCTCTGACTCTGGATCAGTCTCTAACCTCTCTGACTCTGGATCAGTCTCTCTGACTCTGGATCAGTCTCTCTGACTCTGGATCAGTCTCTCTGACTCTGGATCAGTCTCTAACCTCTCTGACTCTGGATCAGTCTCTCTGACTCTGGATCAGTCTCTAACCTCTCTGACTCTGGATCAGTCTCTCTGACTCTGGATCAGTCTCTAACCTCTCTGACTCTGGATCAGTCTCTCTGACTCTGGATCAGTCTCTAACCTCTCTGACTCTGGATCAGTCTCTCTGACTCTGGATCAGTCTCTGACCTCTCTGACTCTGGATCAGTCTCTGACCTCTCTGACTCTGGATCAGTCTCTAACCTCTCTGACTCTGGATCAGTCTCTGACCTCTCTGACTCTGGATCAGTCTCTCTGACCTCTCTGACTCTGGATCAGTCTCTCTGACTCTGGATCAGTCTCTCTGACTCTGGATCAGTCTCTAACCTCTCTGACTCTGGATCAGTCTCTAACCTCTCTGACTCTGGATCAGTCTCTAACCTCTCTGACTCTGGATCAGTCTCTAACCTCTCTGACTCTGGATCAGTCTCTAACCTCTCTGACTCTGGATCAGTCTCTCTGACTCTGGATCAGTCTCTGACCTCTCTGACTCTGGATCAGTCTCTGACCTCTCTGACTCTGGATCAGTCTCTCTGACTCTGGATCAGTCTCTAACCTCTCTGACTCTGGATCAGTCTCTCTGACTCTGGATCAGTCTCTCTGACTCTGGATCAGTCTCTGACCTCTCTGACTCTGGATCAGTCTCTTGCCCAGCTCCAGAGTGACGAAGGCGGTCCCGTTCAGGACGATGTCGGTGACGCTCTTCCAGGCGTTTGGAGACAGATGTTCTGATGGACAGACAAAGTTTCCTGCTGCATTGTTGATGATCACCTGGACCAATCAGGAGGGGGTAGGGTCAGTGGGGTCCTCACGACGACAGAGAAACAAACGTGTGTGTGTGTGCGCTCTTACATCAGGAAGTCCCGTCAGAGACTCGACCTGGTCGACACAACGAGAGACGGCCACAGGGTCTCTGACATCACACTGGACCGCATGGACCTGGGACAGAGAGGGGGGGCCAGACCAGTTCAGACCAGATCAGACCAGTTCAGACCAGATCAGTTCAGATCAGACCAGTTCAGACCAGTGTCCCCTTTATCAATCCCACTCTTCTCCAGGTGGTTCCTGTACATCAATAACTGCTGATCTAAGATGGCACCGACGATGGCTGCCTCGGCATGTAGGTGCTCATTGTTATTTGTTCTTTTTGTCTTAAATGCTGCTTTCTGCTGCGATTCCCGGAGCTCTTTCACCAGAGATGAGCTCATGAACATCAGGGTAACAACCCCAGCGGACTTATTTCCAACTTTTTTAACCTCTGTGGAATTACTGGACATTCTTGTGAAAGGTGCGCTCACCTTGGCTCACGCAGTGAGACGCCGCAGGAGAGGGAAACGTGCTGGCGCGCTGGTGCGTCTCCGTAAACGGGGATCCCGTACAGCGCTGCCGGGCATATTTCTCTCCAACGTCCGCTCACTGTGCAACAAACTGGACGAACTTCAGCTCCTTGTTGGGAGAGACAGAGACTTTTCTTCTTCCTCCGTTCTGTGCTTCACGGAGACCTGGCTCTGTGGATCCATACCGGACTCCGCGTTCCAGCTGGCCGGCTTCCAGCTGTTCAGAGCGGACCGCGACACGGAGCTCTCCGGCAAAACGAAGGGTGGAGGAATCTGCTTCTACCTCAACAACGGCTGGTGTAACGACGTAACGGTGATTCTACAGTACTGTTCGCCGGACCTGGAATCCCTCATCATCCACTGCAAACCCTTCTACTCCCCACGTGAGTTCGCTTCCTTCATCCTGGTCGGTGTTCACATGGCGCCGCAGGCCAAAGCGCAGGACGCACAGCGGACGCTCACCGAGCAGATACGGTGTGTGGAGCGGACCTACCCGGACTCTTTAGTTATTGTCCTTGGGGACTTTAACAAAGGAAACCTCAGCCATGAACTCCCTAAATACAGACAGTTTATTAAATGCCCTACTAGAGAGAAGAGCATTCTGGACCACTGCTACACCACAATCAGTGGGGCTTATCACGCCGTTCCTCGTGCTGCTCTGGGAAACTCTGACCACGCCATGGTTCACCTGTTCCCTCATACAGGCAGAAACTAAAGCTCTGCAAACCTGTGGTGAGGAAGTTCAAGAAGTGGACCAGTGAGGCTCTGGAGGATCTTCGGGCGTGCCGGACTGTACAGACTGGGACGTCTTCAGGACTGCTACTAACAGTCTGGATGAGTTCACAGAGGCTGTAACTTCCTACATCAGCTTCTGTGAGGACAGCTGTGTTCCAACCAGCACCAGGGTGAGTTATAACAACGACAAACCGGTTCACAGCGGAACTCAGGAAGCTAAGACTGCACAAGGACCAGGCATTCAGGAGGGGGGACAAGGACTTGTACACAGAGTCAACATACAGGTTTAGCAAGGCGGTGAGAGATGCTAAACGACTGTACACTGAGAAACTGCAACAACAGCTCTCAGCAAGGGACTCTGCTTCTGTCTGGAGAGGCTCAGGCAGATCACCAACTACAAGCCTAAACCCCCCACGCCATGAACGACCTCCGCCTGGCAGACGAGCTGAACGAGTTCTACTGTCGCTTTGAAAGACAATGGAGCAGTCCTGACGCCACGCCCCACAGGCCCATCAACCAGCCACAGACCATCATCTCCCCCTCCCCCAGCCCATCGGAGGCTCACGCCTCCCCAGCGACGACCCTCACTATTCTGGAGAGGGACGTCAACAGGCTCTTCAAAAAGCAGAACCCCCGCAAAGCAGCGGGCCCGGACTCTGTCTCCCCTCCACCCTGAAGCACTGTGCTGATCAGCTGTCTCCGGTGTTCACTGAGATCTTCAACACCTCCCTGGAGACATGCCACATGCCAGCCTGCTTCAAGGCCTCCACCATCATCCCCGTCCCCAAGAAACCCTGGATCACAGGACTCAATGACTACAGGCCCGTCGCCCTGACCTCTGTGGTCATGAAGTCTTTTGAGCGCCTGGTCTTGTCCCACCTCAAAACCCTGACTGACCCACTCCTGGTCCTGTCCCACCTCAAAACCCTGACTGACCCACTCCTGGACCCTCTGCAGTTCGCCTACAGGGCCAACAGGTCTGTAGACGATGCTGTCAACATGGCCCTCCACTACATCCTCCAGCATCTGGACTCCCCAGGAACCTACGCCAGGATCCTGTTCGTGAACTTCAGCTCTGCCTTCAACACCATCATCCCGTCTCTGCTGCAGGACAAGCTCTCCCAGCTGCACGTGCCCGACTCCACCTGCAGGTGGATCACAGACTTCCTGACTGACAGGAAGCAGCACGTGAG
Organism: Myoxocephalus aenaeus; assembly: GCA_038501785.1. Lineage (NCBI taxonomy): Eukaryota > Metazoa > Chordata > Actinopteri > Perciformes > Cottidae > Myoxocephalus > Myoxocephalus aenaeus. Next base: position 41,764 of record JBAMJR010000635.1, on the reverse strand, counting down.
GCTGGGGAAACACGTCTCAGGCTCTCGGTCCACCAGCACCGGTTCCCCCCAAGGCTGCGTTCTTTCCCCTCTGCTCTTCTCGCTGTACACCAACAGCTGCACCTCCATCACCAGTCCGTCAAGCTCCTGAAGTTCACGGATGACACCACCCTCATTGGACTCATCTCTGGTGGGTCCGCCTACAGGTGGGAGACTGACCACCTGGAGACCTGGTGCAGCCAGAACCACCTGGAGCTCAACGCTCTGAAGACAGTGGAGATGGTTGTGGACTTCAGAAAGAACGCAGCCCCACCCGCCCCTCTCATCCTGTGTGACTCCCCTGTCGACGCTGTGGAGTCCTTCCTCTTCCTGGGCTCCATCATTTCCCAGGACCTCAAGTGGGAACTGAACATCAGCTCCATCGCCAAGAAGGCCCAGCAGAGGATGTTCTTCCTGAGGCAGCTGAAGAAATTCAACCTGCCGAAGAAAATGATGGTGCACTTCTACACTGCCATCGTTGAGTCATCCTCTGCTCCTCCATCACCGTCTGGCACACCGCAGCCACTGCCAAGGACAAGGCCAGGCTGCAGCGCATCATCCGCTCTGCTGAGAGGTGATTGGCTGTAATCTGCCATCCCTCCAGGACTTGTTCGCCTCCAGGACTCTGAGGCGAGCTAGGAAGATTGCAGCTGACCCCTCTCACCCTGGACATATCCTGTTCGAGTCTCTCCCCTCTGGCAGGAGGCTGAGGTCCATCAGGACCAAGACCTCACGCCACACAAACAGTTTCTTCGGTCAGCAGTCGGGCTCATCAACAGGGCCCGGGTCCCCCACTGACTGACTCTGTCACCCCCAGCTATTTTTATTTTAAATTTTTCTCTTTATTCTTTCATTTTTATTTTTTTTCTCTTCTTTCTTTCTCTTTACCGTTCACTCCTCTGCACACCGCATACTTAAACACTCGTCACTTTAACGTACACTTTAACTTAAACACTCGTCACTTTAACGTACACTCACATTAACGTATCTGTTGTCTGAGCACTTCTTATCTTATACTTCTTATCTTACACTTATTTAATAGCAATTGCACTGTTGTTATCGTTGATTGTTGTTTGTCTCGTCTAACGTCCCATGTCCATGTCCAATGTCTGCACCTTCCGCCTCAAAAAATTCCTCGTTTGTGTGAAAACATTCCTGGCTAATAAACAGTTTCTGATTCTGATTCTCCTATTTGACAAGAGGAGCCTGGACTGACTGGTGGGTCTGGTTCTGGTTCTGGGTCTGGGTCTGGTTCTGGGTCTGGGTCTGGTTCTGGTTCTGGTTCTGGGTCTGGTTCTGGGTCTGGTTCTGGTTCTGGGTCTGGTTCTGGGTCTGGTTCTGGTTCTGGGTCTGATTCTGGGTCTGGGTCTGGTTCTGGTTCTGGGTCTGGTTCTGGTTCTGGGTCTGGTTCTGGTTCTGGGTCTGGTTCTGGGTCTGGGTCTGGTTCTGGTTCTGGGTCTGGTTCTGGGTCTGGTTCTGGGTCTGGTTCTGGTTCTGGGTCTGGGTCTGGGTCTGGGTCTGGTTCTGGGTCTGGTTCTGGGTCTGGGTCTGGGTCTGGTTCTGGTTCTGGGTCTGGTTCTGGTTCTGGGTCTGGGTCTGGGTCTGGTTCTGGTTCTGGGTCTGGTTGGTTACCTTGTTCCCAGTCTGGCTGCTGATCTCCTCGGCTGTTTTCTGCAGGACGTCCAACTTCCTGAACGATAAACACAAAGTCAGGGTTTAAATCTTTAAAGGGTTTAACCCATAAGGACCCACGGGTCCTCTAAACGTTCTGGAGGTTCCTATCCGTCTTCATCCTTCATTTTAACTTCAAGTCCCAAAGCGACACCTCCTGAACATCTTGGTGGTCATGTGACAGGTCATGTGACAGATCATGTGACAGATCATGTGACAGGTCAAGATGTCTGCTCCAGGTTGTGGCAGATCTGAAGGAAGTATCTACATTTGAAAAGCTTGTTTTACGTAACATGTCCTTTAATATATTCAAACTGCTGTGAGCACATTTCTTGAAGAAACTGAAATAAAACAAATCAGAAAGAAATCCTCGTGACACATTGGGAATTTAACCTAAAGATTTCATAAAAAACCTGATGTGACACATGCACAATACTAAAATATCATGATCATGAGTTCATTTAGCTGATTCAATGATATGTAGCTAATATATTATTATTATTATTATATTATACTGTTCAATTCAAAGCATATTAAAACAAATGTAAACAAAAAATCATGTTGTATTAATTACATTAATAATACATTATTTTTTCCATTAATGCCCAATGTGACATATATGTAACATTTCAGATATTTAAAAAATATATATATTAACGTTAGCGTTAACCAACATTAGCGTTAACCGGTGTTAGCATTAACTAACATTAGCCTTAACCAACATTAGAGTTAACCGGTGTTAGCATTAACCGGTGTTAGCATTAACTAACATTAGCCTTAACCAACATTAGCCTTAACCAACATTAGCCTTAACCAACATTAGAGTTAACCGGTGTTAGTATTAACCGGTGTTAGCGTTAACTAACATTAGCGTTAACCAACGTTAGCGTTAACTAACATCAGCGTTAACCGGTGTTAGCGTTAACCGGTGTTAGCGTTAACCGGTGTTAGCGTTAACCGGCGTTAGCATTAACCGGCGTTAGCATTAACCGGCGTTAGCGGTGGCCTCTGACCTGCTGGCGATGACGCACTGCGCCCCCAGCTGGGACAGGGTGCTGGTCATCGCGCGGCCCAGCCCCGTCCCGCCCCCCGTGATGAACGCCACCTGTCCTCCTGTCCTCCTGTCCACCTGTCCTCCTGTCCTCCTGTCCTCCTGTCCTCCTGTCCACCTGTCCTCCTGTCCACCTGTCCACCTGTCTACCTGTCCTCCTGTCCTCCTGTCCACCTGTCCTCCTGTCCTCCTGTCTACCTGTCCTCCTGTCCTCCTGTCTACCTGTCCTCCTGTCCTCCTGTCCACCTGTCCACCTGTCCTCCTGTCCTCCTGTCCTCCTGTCTACCTGTCCTCCTGTCCTCCTGTCCTCCTGTCCACCTGTCCACCTGTCCTCCTGTCCTCCTTACCTCCTGTCTACCTGTCCTCCTGTCCTCCTGTCTACCTGTCCTCCTGTCTACCTGTCCTCCTGTCCACCTGTCCTCCTGTCTACCTGTCCTCCTGTCCTCCTGTCCACCTCTCCTCCTGTCCACCTGTCTACCTGTCCTCCTGTCCTCCTGTCTACCTGTCCTCCTGTCCTCCTGTCTACCTGTCCTCCTGTCCACCTGTCCTCCTGTCTACCTGTCCTCCTGTCCTCCTGTCCACCTGTCCTCCTGTCCACCTGTCTACCTGTCCACCTGTCCTCCTGTCTACCTGTCCTCCTGTCCTCCTGTCTACCTGTCCTCCTGACCTCCTGTCTACCTGTCCTCCTGTCTACCTGTCCTCCTGTCCACCTGTCTACCTGTCCACCTGTCCTCCTGTCTACCTGTCTACCTGTCCTCCTGACCTCCTGTCTACCTGTCCTCCTGTCCACCTGTCTACCTGTCTACCTGTCCACCTGTCCTCCTGTCCACCTGTCTACCTGTCCACCTGTCTACCTGTCTACCTGTCCTCCTGTCTACCTGTCCTCCTGTCCACCTGTCCTCCTGTCCACCTGTCCTCCTGTCTACCTGTCCTCCTGTCCTCCTGTCCACCTGTCCTCCTGTCCACCTGTCCTCCTGTCCACCTGTCTACCTGTCCTCCTGTCCTCCTGTCTACCTGTCCTCCTGTCCTCCTGTCTACCTGTCCTCCTGTCCACCTGTCCACCTGTCCACCTGTCCTCCTGTCCTCCTGTCCACCTGTCCTCCTGTCCACCTGTCCTCCTGTCCTCCTGTCCACCTGTCCTCCTGTCCACCTGTCCTCCTGTCCACCTGTCTACCTGTCCTCCTGTCCTCCTGTCTACCTGTCCTCCTGTCCTCCTGTCCTCCTGTCTACCTGTCCTCCTGTCCACCTGTCCTCCTGTCCTCCTGTCCTCCTGTCCTCCTGTCCTCCTGTCCTCCTGTCTACCTGTCCTCCTGTCCACCTGTCCACCTGTCCTCCTGTCCTCCTGTCCTCCTGTCTACCTGTCCTCCTGTCTACCTGTCCTCCTGTCCACCTGTCTACCTGTCCTCCTGACCTCCTGTCTACCTGTCCTCCTGTCCACCTGTCCTCCTGTCCACCTGTCCTCCTGTCCACCTGTCTACCTGTCCACCTGTCTACCTGTCTACCTGTCCTCCTGTCCACCTGTCCTCCTGTCCACCTGTCCTCCTGTCTACCTGTCCTCCTGTCCTCCTGTCCACCTGTCCTCCTGTCCACCTGTCTACCTGTCCTCCTGTCTACCTGTCCTCCTGTCCTCCTGTCTACCTGTCCTCCTGTCCTCCTGTCTACCTGTCCTCCTGTCTACCTGTCCACCTGTCCTCCTGTCCTCCTGTCCACCTGTCCTCCTGTCCTCCTGTCTACCTGTCCTCCTGTCTACCTGTCCTCCTGTCCACCTGTCCTCCTGTCCACCTGTCCTCCTGTCCACCTGTCTACCTGTCCTCCTGTCTACCTGTCCTCCTGTCCTCCTGTCTACCTGTCCTCCTGTCCTCCTGTCTACCTGTCCTCCTGTCCACCTGTCCACCTGTCCTCCTGTCCTCCTTACCTCCTGTCTACCTGTCCTCCTGTCCTCCGGTCCTCCTGACCTCCTGTCTACCTGTCCTCCTGTCTACCTGTCCTCCTGTCCTCCTGTCTACCTGTCCTCCTGTCCACCTGTCTACCTGTCCACCTGTCCACCTGTCCTCCTGTCCTCCTGTCCTCCTGACCTCCTGTCTACCTGTCCTCCTGTCCTCCTGTCCTCCTGACCTCCTGTCTACCTGTCCTCCTGTCCACCTGTCCTCCTGTCCTCCTTACCTCCTGTCCACCTGTCCTCCTGACCTCCTGTCTACCTGTCCTCCTGTCCACCTGTCTACCTGTCCTCCTGTCCTCCTGACCTCCTGTCTACCTGTCCTCCTGTAACCGGTGTTAGCATTAACCGGTGTTAGCATTAACCAGCGTTAGCATTAACCGGCGTTAGCATTAACCGGCGTTAGCGGTGGCCTCTGACCTGCTGGCGATGACGCACTGCGCCCCCAGCTGGGACAGGGTTCTGGTCATCGCGCGGCCCAGCCCCGTCCCGCCCCCCGTGATGAACGCCACCTGTCCTCCTGTCCTCCTGTCCTCCTGTCCACCTGTCCTCCTGTCCACCTGTCTACCTGTCCTCCTGTCCTCCTGTCCACCTGTCCTCCTGTCCACCTGTCTACCTGTCCTCCTGTCCTCCTGTCCTCCTGTCTACCTGTCCTCCTGTCCTCCTGTCTACCTGTCCTCCTGTCCACCTGTCCACCTGTCCTCCTGTCCTCCTGTCCTCCTGTCCTCCTGTCTACCTGTCCTCCTGTCCTCCTGTCTACCTGTCCTCCTGTCTACCTGTCCTCCTGTCCACCTGTCCTCCTGTCTACCTGTCCTCCTGTCCTCCTGTCCACCTGTCCTCCTGTCCACCTGTCTACCTGTCCTCCTGTCCTCCTGTCTACCTGTCCTCCTGTCCACCTGTCCACCTGTCCTCCTTACCTCCTGTCTACCTGTCCTCCTGTCCTCCTGTCTACCTGTCCTCCTGTCCTCCTGTCTACCTGTCCTCCTGTCCTCCTGTCCACCTGTCCACCTGTCTACCTGTCCTCCTGTCCTCCTGTCTACCTGTCCTCCTGTCCACCTGTCCACCTGTCCTCCTTACCTCCTGTCTACCTGTCCTCCTGTCCTCCTGTCTACCTGTCCTCCTGTCCACCTGTCCTCCTGTCCACCTGTCCACCTGTCCTCCTGTCCTCCTTACCTCCTGTCTACCTGTCCTCCTGTCCTCCTGTCTACCTGTCCTCCTGTCCACCTGTCCTCCTGTCCTCCTGTCCTCCTGTCTACCTGTCCTCCTGTCCTCCTGTCTACCTGTCCTCCTGTCCTCCTGACCTCCTGTCTACCTGTCCTCCTGTAACCGGTGTTAGCATTAACCGGCGTTAGCATTAACCGGCGTTAGCATTAACCGGCGTTAGCGGTGGCCTCTGACCTGCTGGCGATGACGCACTGCGCCCCCAGCTGGGACAGGGTGCTGGTCATCGCGCGGCCCAGCCCCGTCCCGCCCCCCGTGATGAACGCCACCTGTCCTCCTGTCCTCCTGTCCTCCTGTCCACCTGTCCTCCTGTCCTCCTGTCCACCTGTCCGCCTGTCTACCTGTCCACCTGTCCTCCTGTCCACCTGTCCACCTGTCTACCTGTCCTCCTGTCCTCCTGTCTACCTGTCCTCCTGTCTACCTGTCCTCCTGTCCACCTGTCCACCTGTCCTCCTGTCTACCTGTCTACCTGTCCTCCTGTCCTCCTGTCCTCCTGACCTCCTGTCTACCTGTCCTCCTGTCCACCTGTCCTCCTGTCTACCTGTCCACCTGTCCTCCTGTCCACCTGTCTACCTGTCCTCCTGTCCTCCTGTCTACCTGTCCTCCTGTCCTCCTGTCTACCTGTCCTCCTGTCCACCTGTCTACCTGTCCTCCTGTCCTCCTGTCTACCTGTCCTCCTGTCCTCCTGTCTACCTGTCCTACTGTCCTCCTGACCTCCTGTCTACCTGTCCTCCTGTCCACCTGTCCTCCTGTCTACCTGTCCACCTGTCCTCCTGTCCACCTGTCTACCTGTCCTCCTGTCCTCCTGTCTACCTGTCCTCCTGTCCTCCTGTCTACCTGTCCTCCTGTCCACCTGTCTACCTGTCCTCCTGTCCTCCTGTCTACCTGTCCTCCTGTCCTCCTGTCCACCTGTCCTACTGTCCTCCTGTCCTCCTGTCCTCCTGTCCACCTGTCCTCCTGTCCACCTGTCTACCTGTCCTCCTGTCCTCCTGTCTACCTGTCCACCTGTCCTCCTGTCCACCTGTCCACCTGTCCTCCTGTCTACCTGTCCTCCTGTCCTCCTGACCTCCTGTCTACCTGTCCTCCTGTCTACCTGTCCTCCTGTCCACCTGTCTACCTGTCCTCCTGTCCTCCTGTCCACCTGTCCACCTGTCCTCCTGTCCTCCTAACCTCCTGTCTACCTGTCCTCCTGTCCACCTGTCCTCCTGTCCACCTGTCCACCTGTCCTCCTGTCCACCTGTCCACCTGTCCTCCTGTCTACCTGTCCTCCTGTCCTCCTGTCCTCCTGTCTACCTGTCCTCCTGTCCTCCTGTCCTCCTGACCTCCTGTCTACCTGTCCTCCTGTAACCGGTGTTAGCATTAACCGGTGTTAGCATTAACCGGCGTTAGCATTAACCGGCGTTAGCATTAACCGGCGTTAGCGGTGGCCTCTGACCTGCTGGCGATGACGCACTGCGCCCCCAGCTGGGACAGGGTGCTGGTCATCGCGCGGCCCAGCCCCGTCCCGCCCCCCGTGATGAACGCCACCCGGTTGTTGAAGCTTCCCGCCGGCAGCATGGCGCCTTCATGCGGCGGGAAGAACGCCGCCTGAGGAAGAGGAGGAGCGTCGGACTGCTGAAGAGCGGCCGAGCTGTGGATCCATAACTGAAACCAGAACAGAGTTCATCATGAGACCTGGACTCACCTGGTCCTCTAATATAATATTATGAATATGAACCATGAGAGACCTGGACTCACCTGGTCCTCTAATATAATATTATGAATATGAACCAGGAGAGACCTGGACTCACCTGGTCCTCTAATATAATATTATGAATATGAACCAGGAGAGACCTGGACTCACCTGGTCCTCTAATATAATATTATGAATATGAACCATGAGAGACCTGGACTCACCTGGTCCTCTAATATAATATTATGAATATGAATCCTTTTATATGAGGACATTTTGTTGATGTTTTTTATTTTTAAGGACTGGATCTACCTGTCCACCTGTCCTCCTGTCCACCTGTCCTCCTGTCCTCCTGACCTCCTGTCTACCTGACCTCCTGTCTACCTGACCTCCTGTCTACCTGTCCTCCTGTCCACCTGTCCTCCTGTCCACCTGTCCTCCTGTCTACCTGACCTCCTGTCTACCTGACCTCCTGTCTACCTGTCCTCCTGTCCTCCTGTCTACCTGTCCTCCTGTCCACCTGTCCTCCTGTCCACCTGTCCTCCTGTCCTCCTGTCCACCTGTCCTCCTGTCCACCTGTCCTCCTGTCTACCTGACCTCCTGTCTACCTGACCTCCTGTCTACCTGTCCTCCTGTCCTCCTGTCCACCTGTCCTCCTGTCCACCTGTCCTCCTGTCCACCTGTCCTCCTGTCCACCTGTCCTCCTGTCTACCTGACCTCCTGTCTACCTGACCTCCTGTCTACCTGTCCTCCTGTCCTCCTGTCTACCTGTCCTCCTGTCCACCTGTCCTCCTGTCCACCTGTCCTCCTGTCCTCCTGTCCACCTGTCCTCCTGTCCTCCTGTCCTCCTGTCCTCCTGTCCACCTGTCCTCCTGTCCTCCTGTCCACCTGTCCTCCTGTCCTCCTGTCTACCTGTCCTCCTGTCCTCCTGTCCTCCTGTCCACCTGTCCTCCTGTCCACCTGTCCTCCTGTCCACCTGACCTCCTGTCTACCTGACCTCCTGTCTACCTGTCCACCTGTCCTCCTGTCCACCTGTCCTCCTGTCCACCTGTCCTCCTGTCCTCCTGTCCTCCTGTCCTCCTGTCCACCTGTCCACCTGTCCTCCTGTCTACCTGTCCTCCTGTCCTCCTGTCCTCCTGTCTACCTGTCCTCCTGTCCTCCTGTCCTCCTGTCTACCTGTCCTCCTGTCCACCTGTCCTCCTGTCCACCTGTCTACCTGTCCTCCTGTCTACCTGTCCTCCTGTCCACCTGTCCTCCTGTCCTCCTGTCCTCCTGTCCACCTGTCCACCTGTCTACCTGTCCTCCTGTCCTCCTGTCCTCCTGTCCTCCTGTCTACCTGTCCTCCTGTCCTCCTGTCCTCCTGTCCACCTGTCCTCCTGTCCACCTGTCCTCCTGTCCACCTGTCTACCTGTCCTCCTGTCCTCCTGTCCTCCTGTCTATCTGTCCTCCTGTCCACCTGTCCTCCTGTCCACCTGTCCTCCTGTCCACCTGTCTACCTGTCCTCCTGTCTACCTGTCCTCCTGTCCACCTGTCTACCTGTCCTCCTGTCTACCTGTCCTCCTGTCTACCTGTCCACCTGTCCTCCTGTCCACCTGTCCTCCTGTCCACCTGTCCACCTGTCCACCTGTCCTCCTGTCCTCCTGTCCTCCTGTCCACCTGTCCTCCTGTCCACCTGTCCTCCTGTCTACCTGTCCTCCTGTCTACCTGTCCTCCTGTCCTCCTGTCCACCTGTCTACCTGTCCTCCTGTCTACCTGTCCTCCTGTCTACCTGTCCTCCTGTCCTCCTGTCCACCTGTCTACCTGTCCTCCTGTCCACCTGTCCTCCTGTCTACCTGTCCTCCTGTCTACCTGTCCTCCTGTCTACCTGTCTACCTGTCCACCTGTCCACCGTGACAGAAACCACTGAACTAAAGGAAGGTCCAGCGTTTCCTTTGCTAAAGGAGCTAGGAAAGGACGCCTTTACTTCACGTTTAGAGGACAGCTCTTATTGTGGAGGACTCTGATATACTTCCGGTCATTTCGCTCAGTGAGGAACCTCATTTCCGCCCTGCTGTGCGCGTGCGCACGCAGCTCGCGGAGGCACGCGGAAGTGGGTGAAAGGTGAAAGTCCAGAAACGTTCCTGTATGAAGCGTTTCATTTAAACCGCGCTCAGTACATATCCTATGATGTCCTCTCTATTATTATCTCGGATTATAGTTCATTATTGACTTTATTTGATTGTTTATGTTGTTGTTTTTGCGGCTTCTCTCTGACGTCACAGTTCATGTCTGTAACACGGTCCGGTCATAACACGTTAAAGGTTCTCACCGGGCGAGCGGAAGTCCTCGCGGACCGGAGAAGTTCAGCTCTCCTCCAAAACATCGAGGCCGCCATGTTGTTCAGTCGCTGGTGACCTTTGACCCGGATCAGACCAACACGAAGGGCACATAAAACACAGAAACCTAAACCATAGAAACATTCACCAGGAATATAAAAGCTTAATCAACTTAATTAATAACTAATATCACTATTATATTTTAATGTATATATTTCATTCATCATCTATTTAATGTATATATGTAATCTATATATTTAATGTATATATATATATATGATCTATATATTTAATGTATACATAATGTATATATATAATGTATATATATTCTGTTAAACTAATATCCCTGAATAATGACCACCCCCTCCCCGTGAGCGGACATGGTTCAGTCCAGAATGGGACGAGGATCACGTGTTACCGTAAAGTGTCTAACATGACGTCACGTCAGAAAAACACTCCTGTTCTTTTCTAATTTTCTCCACAAACAACCGTCACGTGTCATGTGATCGATATCCGATCAGCTGCGTATCGATGACGGACCTCATCGACCTCTAGAGAGCGGGCGCGCAGGAGTTTTATTTTGAAGGACTTCCTGTTCGCTGGGACAGTTCCGGTCCCGGGTCCGTGTGGTCCGACGGTCCGCAGACCAGCAGCGGATATCTATAGGTGATCAGCAGCAGTATCGATAGGTGATCAGCAGCAGTATAGATAGGTGATCAGCAGCAGTATCGATAGGTGATCAGCAGCAGTATCGATAGGTGATCAGCGATGGAGGATCCGGTCTCTGGACCCAAGCTGGTTCTGGTCTTCAGCGGGAAACGGAAGTCCGGAAAAGATTACGTGACGGACCTGATCCAGAACCGGTACCTGATTATCTTTATTATGTTATTATTATATTATTATTATATGATTTATTATGTTATTATTATATGATTTATTATGTTATTTATTATATTATTATTATATGATTTATTATGTTATTATTATTATATGATTTATTATATTATTATTATATGATTTATTATGTTAGTATTATATTATTATTATTATATGATTTATTATGTTATTATTATATTATTATTATTATATGATTTATTATGTTATTATTATATTATTATTATATGATTTATTATGTTATTATTATTATTATATGATTTATTATGTTATTATTATATTATTATATGATTTATTATATTATTATTATATGATTTATTATATGATTTATTATGTTATTATTATATTATCATTATATGATTTATTATATGATTTATTATGTTATTATTATATTATTATTATATGATTTATTATGTTATTATTATATTATTATTATATGATTTATTATGTTATTATTATATTATTATATGATTTATTATGTTATTATTATATTATTATTATATGATTTATTATGTTATTATTATATTATTTATTGATCAGTGACGTCTGATCAGAATCTCTGACGTCACGAAACTGAAGTACTGTGTGTTTTACTGCAGTACATTTCTTCTTCTGTAGTTTAGGATCTGATGTTTGCTGCGTGCTGCGACTGTCTGGACCTCTGAAGCAGCAATATGCTGAGGTACGCACACACACACACACACACACACACACACACACACACGCACACACACACACACACACGCACACACACACACACACACACGCACACACACACACGCATACACGCACACACACACATACACACACACACACACGCACACACACACACACACACACGCACACACACACACGCATACACGCACACACACACATACACACATACACACACACACACACACACACGCACACACACACACACACACGCACACACACACACACACACACGCACACACACACACGCATACACGCACACACACACATACACACATACACACACACACACACACACACACGCACACACACACACACACACGCACACATACACACATACACACATACACACACAGACACACACACACAGAGAGACACACACACACACAGACTCTCACGCACACAGAGAGACACACACACTCACACACACACACACACTCACACACACACACATAACCCCATGTGGTCCTGGTCCTCAGGACCGGGGTCTGGACCTGGACCAGCTGCTGGGTCCTGGTCCCTATAAGGAGCGGTTTCGGGCCGACATGATTCTTTGGGGAGAAACTCGGCGACGCCAGGACCCCGGATTCTTCTGTCGCCTAGCAACCAGAGGGGCGCGGCAACCAGTCTGGGTACGTAGCATGGTGGCTAGCTAGCTAGCTAGCTAACAAAAGCAACATCGCTGTGGCGTGTTGGGCTCCTCCTCACTGACCCGTGTAGCATGTAGCATGTAGCATGAAAGCCCTGTGGGCGGAGCCAGCTGTCAGCTAGCTTTAGCGGTTCCACCGTGCTTTCATGCTACATGCTACATGCTACACTGAGGAGCCCAGCAGCTGACCAGTCTTTCCTGTGTGTTGTACGCATGTTTTTCTCTCCTGGAGTCCAGAGAGCATCATCATCATCATCATCATCATCATCAGGAGAAGTTCACAAGGAACTGAGGTCAAGGCGGACAGTTTTCAGATGACTTCAAAGTATACACAGGAAGTCACAGAAACAATGACTTCCTGTTAGATCTGTAGGCTTCTTGTAGTTTACAGACCTCGTTCTGATTTATTCATACGTGTTTATAAATATATATTTAAGTAGAAATGTGTGTAGCTGCATCCTTTGTTCTTTTTATGTCTGCCTGTGAAATACATGACTACCGTAAATGTCGGGTTACAAGCCGCTCCTACGCTGTAGCAAGCTAGTAGCGCTGCCAGCTAGCGCTTCTGCTGCTACCGGCCACTGCTGCTGCTACTGCCCGCGTCCCCTCTGCCCAAGTCGGGTGTCGAGCCTGGTCCCGCTACCTTCGGTGGTTTTCAGGGAGCTAGCGGAAGTTAGCGGGGAAGTGACGGAGCGCTAGCAGGAGCCCCAGCTGGCTACAGCGGGGAGCTAACGGGGACACTGACCGAAGGCAGTAGCGGCTCGTAACCCGACATTTACGGTACTGGGTTAGATATGTGTTATAAATAATCTTTATTATTATCAACCACACAAGATGTGTCTTCATATTAAACATGAGACTAAGAGTCAACAATCCAGCGTTAAGTATTAAACTACACATAAATAATAATGTTTACAACACGTGGTGTTTGCTGTCAGATCTAAGAGCCAATCAGTTCTCTGATGGTTTCCCATCATGCACTGGGCCAGGCAGTCGGTGGAGAGCTACTGCGGTGCCTGGCTCTGAAACCGGCGGCCGCCTCGCTCTCGTGAGATTATCGTTTACCACGTGTGCATGACATCAGAGCAAGTCTGGATCAAATCTACCCAGCATGCATTGCGCAGAACTGGCTCACCTGATTGGTCAGGTGGTGACTGTCTGCTCTCTGGTCAGGTGGTGACTGTCTGCTCTCTGATTGGTCAGGTGGTGACTGTCTGCTCTCTGATTGGTCAGGTGGTGACTGTCTGCTCTCTGATTGGTCAGGTGGTGACTGTCTGCTCATCTGATTGGTCAGGTGGTGACTGTCTGCTCTCTGATTGGTCAGGTGGTGACTCTGCTCTCTGATTGGTCAGGTGGTGAGTGACGCTCGCCGGCTGTCAGACCTTCAGTGGTTCTGGTCGGAGTTTCCTCAACAGACTCAAAGCGTCAGAGTTCAAAGTTCAGAAAGAACACGCCAACAGAGGGGGTGGAGCTTCTGCACAGGTAAGGTCACCTGTCTGTCTGTTTACTCGTCTGTCTCTCTGCCCGTCTGTCTCTCTACCCGTCTGTTTACCCGTCTGTCTGTTTACCCGTCTGTCTCTCTGCCTACCCGTCTGTCTCTCTGTCTGTCTGTTTACCCGTCTGTCTCTCTACTTGTCTCTCTACCTGTCTGTTTACCCGTCTGTCTCTCTACCCGTCTGTCTCTCTACCTGTCTGTTTACCCGTCTGTCTCTCTACCCGTCTGTCTCTCTACCTGTCTGTTTACCCGTCTGTCTCTCTGTCTGTCTCTCTACCCGTCTGTTTACCCGTCTGTCTCTACCCGTCTGTTTACCTGTCTGTCTCTCTACCCGTCTGTCTCTCTACTTGTCTCTCTACCCGTCTGTTTACCCGTCTGTCTCTCTGTCTGTCTCTCTACCCGTCTGTTTACCCGTCTGTCTCTCTACCCGTCTGTTTACCCGTCTGCCTCTCTACCCGTCTGTCTGTCTCTCTACCTGTCTGTTTACCTGTCTGTCTCTCTACCCGTCTGTCTGTCTCTCTACCTGTCTGTTTACCCGTCTGTCTCTCTACCCGTCTGTCTCTCTACCCGTCTGTCTCTCAGGTGTGGACGATGCAGAGTCAGAGTGCGGGTTGGACAGCGGGGTTGAATTTGATTGGATCGTCACTAACGAGGCCGACGCCCCCTCGTTAGAAGAGCAGCTGCAGCCAATCCTGAAGCTGGCTGAGGAAGCAGCCTCGTCATCGTCGCTCTGAAGTTCAGTCTGCAGGTCGTTTATCAAAGCAAAGGCTCATGGGAGATTCTCCCTGACCCTCTGATGAAATATTATTGATCGATGAAGGAAACCGGAGGATGCGATTTGTTGATTGTTCGGCGATCAATACGGAGAGCAGATCTACGATTGAGGGGTTGTCTCCACACGGCTCTCAACATGGCCGTCACGTAGCAGCTAACGACGCTAACGGAGTTATCAAACCAACGGTTTTAATAAAATGTTTTGGTGATGAAATAAACACTCAGTCAGTTTTGATCTACAAACCAGTGGCGGTGCTTTTATTTTATAAAATCCTGTCACTTCCTGTCATGATTTATTACAATGAGCTGTGACTTCCAGGTAAAAACATTCCAAACTTTATTCATTCACGTCACCGGGTCGTGGTGATTGGCTGCCGTAAGCCACGCCCCCAGGAACAACAATAACTCATTGGCTCTCATCGATCAACACTTCATTAGTCCTGAATATTAGCTCTGAACGAGGGAACAGTTAGTCTGTTAGAGAGAGAGCTCCTCCTCTCAAGACTGGAGGAGGAGGAGGAGGAGTCATTAAGAAGAGGAGGAGCTCCTCAAGACAGGAGGAGGAGGAGGAGGAGTCATTAAGAAGAGGAGGAGCTCCTCAAGACTAGAGGAGGAGGAGGAGGAGTCATTAAGAAGAGGAGGAGCTCCTCAAGACTAGAGGAGTCATTAAGTGGAGGAATGTTTTGGCCACAGAGCCCTCCTTAACATCCAGAGGAAGAGGGAGGAGGAAGAGGAGCAGCAGGAGGAATGTTCGGCATAGGGAGGAGGAAGAGGGAGGAGGAAGAGGAGGAGGAAGAGGGAGGGAGCAGCAGGAGGAAGAGGAAGAGGAGGAAGAGGAGGAATGTTTGGCAGAGGCTCAGCAGGAGTTGAGCTCCTCCATGGTTTGATTCAGAGTCGTCTGAAGCTCCATGTTGGCGTTTCTGGCCGAAGTCAAAGCGTCTGAAATAAAACAAAAATAAATATGAAAATGCACACACACACACACACACACACACGCACACACACACACACACACACACACACACACACACACACACACGCACGCACACACACACACACACACTCAGTGGACTGGGAGCAGAACAAACCTTCCAGGCCGTCGATGCTTTTCTCCAGTTTGGCCACTGAGCGCTCTGCAGCCTCGGCTCTGCTCTCAGCCTGCAGACAGGAAGTGGACGTTACATTGGACCAATAGGATCCGGTCACAACAGGAAGTGGACGTTACATTGGACCAATAGGATCGGTCACAACAGGAAGTGGACGTTACATTGGACCAATAGGATCCGGTCACAACAGGAAGTGGACGTTACATTGGACCAATAGGATCGGTCACAACAGGAAGTGGACGTTACATTGGACCAATAGGATCCGGTCACAACAGGAAGTGGACGTTACATTGGACCAATAGGATCGGTCACAACAGGAAGTGGACGTTACATTGGACCAATAGGATCCGGTCACAACAGGAAGTGGACGTTACATTGGACCAATAGGATCCGGTCACAACAGGAAGTGGACGTTACATTGGACCAATAGGATCCGGTCACAACAGGAAGTGAACGTTACATTGGACCAATAGGATCGGTCACAACAGGAAGTGGACGTTACATTGGACCAATAGGATCCGGTCACAACAGGAAGTGGACGTTACATTGGACCAATAGGATCCGGTCACAACAGGAAGTGGACGTTACATTGGACCAATAGGATCCGGTCACAACAGGAAGTGGACGTTACATTGGACCAATAGGATCCGGTCACAACAGGAAGTGGACGTTACATTGGACCAATAGGATCCGGTCACAACAGGAAGTGGACGTTACATTGGACCAATAGGATCCGGTCACAACAGGAAGTGGACGTTACATTGGACCAATAGGATCCGGTCACAACAGGAAGTGGACGTTACATTGGACCAATAGGATCGGTCACAACAGGAAGTGGACGTTACATTGGACCAATAGGATCCGGTCACAACAGGAAGTGGACGTTACATTGGACCAATAGGATCCAGTCACAACAGGAAGTGGACGTTACATTGGACCAATAGGATCCGGTCACAACAGGAAGTGGACGTTACATTGGACCAATAGGATCCGGTCACAACAGGAAGTGGACGTTACATTGGACCAATAGGATCCGGTCACAACAGGAAGTGGACGTTACATTGGACCAATAGGATCCGGTCACAACAGGAAGTGGACGTTACATTGGACCAATAGGATCCGGTCACAACAGGAAGTGGACGTTACATTGGACCAATAGGATCCGGTCACAACAGGAAGTGGACGTTACATTGGACCAATAGGATCCGGTCACAACAGGAAGTGGACGTTACATTGGACCAATAGGATCGGTCACAACAGGAAGTGGACGTTACATTGGACCAATAGGATCCGGTCACAACAGGAAGTGGACGTTGCATTGGACCAATAGGATCCGGTCACAACAGGAAGTGGACGTTACATTGGACCAATAGGATCCGGTCACAACAGGAAGTGGACGTTACATTGGACCAATAGGATCGGTCACAACAGGAAGTGGACGTTACATTGGACCAATAGGATCCGGTCACAACAGGAAGTGGACGTTACATTGGACCAATAGGATCGGTCACAACAGGAAGTGGACGTTACATTGGACCAATAGGATCGGTCACAACAGGAAGTGGACGTTACATTGGACCAATAGGATCCGGTCACAACAGGAAGTCAGACGCACCTCCTTCAGCTTGTTGCTCAGGTTCTTGATCTCCTCTTCATACCGGTCCTCTTTGTGAGAGTACTGAGAGAGAGAGAGAGAGAGTCAGGTGTGACGGCAGCAGGTATCAGGACACTAGTTACTGGTTACACTGGTTACACTGGTTGACCATCAGTGATCCTCCTCCTCCTCTCCTACCTTCTCCGTCTGGGCCTCCAGAGACTTTGAACTAGTGAAGACAGTTTTCAGCTCCTCCTCCAACCCTCGACTCTTACTGCAGGTCAAAGGTCAAATCAGACGGGTAAGTTTCCTTGTGGGCATTGGGTGATGACCTCATGCGTTAGGCTCCTCCTCCATTGGAGGAGCAGCAGGTTAGACTCATGCAGGAGCAGCAGGAGGAGCTGAAGCAGGAGGTCAGAGGTCAGGAGGAGGAGCTCCTCTGGTTTGAGTGACAGACCCTCAGTACCTTGTCCTCAGACGCCTGCAGGCTCTTCAGCGATTGGTCGAAACTCCTCAACTGCTCCTCCAACCTCCGAACCTTACTGTTAGGCAGGTAGACAGGTAATCAGGAAGACAGGTGAGCAGGAGGACAGGTAGACAGGTGAGCAGGAGGACAGGTGAGCAGGAGGACAGGTGAGCAGGAGGACAGGAGGACAGGTGGACAGGAGGACAGGTGGACAGGAGGACAGGTGGACAGGAGGACAGGTGGACAGGAGGACAGAAGGACAGAAGGACAGGAGGACAGGAGGACAGGTGGACAGGTGGACAGGAGGACAGGTGGACAGGAGGACAGGTGGACAGGTGGACAGGTGGACAGGTGGACAGGAGGACAGGTGGACAGGTGGACAGGAGGACAGGTGGACAGGAGGACAGGTGGACAGGAGGACAGGTGGACAGGAGGACAGGTGGACAGGTGGACAGGTGGACAGGTGGACAGGTGGACAGGTGGACAGGTGGACAGGTGGACAGGTGGACAGGAGGACAGGAGGACAGGTGGACAGGAGGACAGGTGGACAGGTGGACAGGTGGACAGGAGGACAGGAGGACAGGTGGACAGGTGGACAGGAGGACAGAAGGACAGGTGGACAGGTGGACAGGTGGACAGGTGGACAGGTGGACAGGAGGACAGGAGGACAGGTGGACAGGTGGACAGGAGGACAGGTGGACAGGTGGACAGGTGGACAGGAGGACAGGTGGACAGGTGGACAGGTGGACAGGAGGACAGGTGGACAGGTGGACAGGAGGACAGGTGGACAGGAGGACAGGTGGACAGGTGGACAGAAGGACAGGAGGACAGGTGGACAGGAGGACAGGTGGACAGGTGGACAGGAGGACAGGTGGACAGGTGGACAGGTGGACAGGTGGACAGGAGGACAGGTGGACAGAAGGACAGGTGGACAGGAGGACAGGTGGACAGGAGGACAGGTGGACAGGTGGACAGGAGGACAGAAGGACAGAAGGACAGGTGGACAGGAGGACAGGTGGACAGAAGGACAGGTGGACAGGAGGACAGGTGGACAGGTGGACAGGAGGACAGGTGGACAGGAGGACAGGTGGACAGGTGGACAGGTGGACAGGTGGACAGGAGGACAGGTGGACAGGTGGACAGGAGGACAGGTGGACAGGAGGACAGAAGGACAGAAGGACAGGAGGACAGGAGGACAGGTGGACAGGTGGACAGGAGGACAGGTGGACAGGAGGACAGGTGGACAGGTGGACAGGTGGACAGGTGGACAGGAGGACAGGTGGACAGGTGGACAGGAGGACAGGTGGACAGGAGGACAGGTGGACAGGAGGACAGGTGGACAGGAGGACAGGTGGACAGGAGGACAGGAGGACAGGTGGACAGGTGGACAGGTGGACAGGTGGACAGGTGGACAGGTGGACAGGAGGACAGGAGGACAGGTGGACAGGAGGACAGGTGGACAGGTGGACAGGTGGACAGGAGGACAGGAGGACAGGTGGACAGGTGGACAGGAGGACAGAAGGACAGGTGGACAGGTGGACAGGTGGACAGGTGGACAGGTGGACAGGAGGACAGGAGGACAGGTGGACAGGTGGACAGGAGGACAGGTGGACAGGTGGACAGGTGGACAGGAGGACAGGTGGACAGGTGGACAGGTGGACAGGAGGACAGGTGGACAGGTGGACAGGAGGACAGGTGGACAGGAGGACAGGTGGACAGGTGGACAGAAGGACAGGAGGACAGGTGGACAGGAGGACAGGTGGACAGGTGGACAGGAGGACAGGTGGACAGGTGGACAGGTGGACAGGTGGACAGGAGGACAGGTGGACAGAAGGACAGGTGGACAGGAGGACAGGTGGACAGGAGGACAGGTGGACAGGTGGACAGGAGGACAGAAGGACAGAAGGACAGGTGGACAGGAGGACAGGTGGACAGAAGGACAGGTGGACAGGAGGACAGGTGGACAGGTGGACAGGTGGACAGGAGGACAGGTGGACAGGAGGACAGGTGGACAGGTGGACAGGTGGACAGGAGGACAGGTGGACAGGTGGACAGGAGGACAGGTGGACAGGTGGACAGGTGGACAGGAGGACAGGTGGACAGGTGGACAGGTGGACAGGTGGACAGGAGGACAGGAGGACAGGTGGACAGGAGGACAGGTGGACAGGTGGACAGGTGGACAGGTGGACAGGTGGACAGGTGGACAGGTGGACAGGAGGACAGGTGGACAGGTGGACAGGTGGACAGGTGGACAGGTGGACAGGAGGACAGGAGGACAGGTGGACAGGTGGACAGGAGGACAGGTGGACAGGAGGACAGGTGGACAGGTGGACAGGTGGACAGAAGGACAGGTGGACAGGAGGACAGGAGGACAGGAGGACAGGAGGACAGGAGGACAGAAGGACAGGAGGACAGGAGGACAGTAGGACAGGTGGACAGGAGGACAGGAGGACAGGAGGACAGGTGGACAGGAGGACAGGAGGACAGGTGGACAGGAGGACAGGTGGACAGAAGGACAGGTGGACAGGAGGACAGGTGGACAGGTGGACAGGAGGACAGGAGGACAGGTGGACAGGAGGACAGGTGGACAGGTGGACAGGAGGACAGGTGGACAGGAGGACAGGAGGACAGGTGGACAGGAGGACAGGTGGACAGGAGGACAGGTGGACAGGAGGACAGAAGGACAGGAGGACAGGAGGACAGTAGGACAGGTGGACAGGAGGACAGGAGGACAGGTGGACAGGTGGACAGGAGGACAGGAGGACAGGAGGACAGGTGGACAGGTGGACAGGAGGACAGGAGGACAGGTGGACAGGAGGACAGGAGGACAGGTGGACAGGAGGACAGGAGGACAGGTGGACAGGAGGACAGGTGGACAGGAGGACAGGAGGACAGGTGGACAGGTGGACAGGTGGACAGGTGGACAGGAGGACAGGAGGACAGGTGGACAGGTGGACAGGTGGACAGGTGGACAGGAGGACAGGAGGACAGTAGGACAGGTGGACAGGTGGACAGGTGGACAGGAGGACAGGTGGACAGGTGGACAGGAGGACAGGAGGACAGGAGGACAGGTGGACAGGAGGACAGGAGGACAGGAGGACAGGAGGACAGTAGGACAGGTGGACAGGTGGACAGGTGGACAGGAGGACAGGTGGACAGGTGGACAGG
The DNA here is from genome assembly GCA_038501785.1 of Myoxocephalus aenaeus. NCBI lineage: Eukaryota > Metazoa > Chordata > Actinopteri > Perciformes > Cottidae > Myoxocephalus > Myoxocephalus aenaeus. The sequence continues at coordinate 21,020 of JBAMJR010000635.1, read as the reverse complement.
AGGACAGGAGGACAGGTGGACAGGTGGACAGGTGGACAGGTGGACAGGAGGACAGGAGGACAGGAGGACAGGAGGACAGGTGGACAGGTGGACAGGTGGACAGGTGGACAGGAGGACAGGAGGACAGGAGGACAGGTGGACAGGAGGACAGGTGGACAGGTGGACAGGTGGACAGGTGGACAGGAGGACAGGAGGACAGGAGGACAGTAGGACAGGTGGACAGGTGGACAGGAGGACAGGAGGACAGGAGGACAGGTGGACAGGAGGACAGGAGGACAGGAGGACAGGAGGACAGTAGGACAGGTGGACAGGTGGACAGGTGGACAGGTGGACAGGTGGACAGGAGGACAGGAGGACAGGAGGACAGGAGGACAGGTGGACAGGTGGACAGGTGGACAGGTGGACAGGAGGACAGGAGGACAGGAGGACAGGAGGACAGGAGGACAGGAGGACAGGTGGACAGGAGGACAGGTGAGCAGTGTCGACACGTTCAGGAGGAGAAAGAAAGCAGAAAGATTAGAAGGCTGTTAGTGAAGCAGTGTGATGTCATCAGTGTGACGTCACTGATGACATCACAATGATGACATCACAACCTGCTGAAGAACAAGAACTCAAGATAATCACCAGAATCTGATTTAGGAACTAAACGTGTGACGAATGAGAAGAACTGAAACTGAGTCATGCTGCTAGACATGGGGGGTTATAGAGACCCTGTGAGTGTGTGTGAGAGTGAGTGAGAGAGTGAGTGTGTGTGAGAGTGAGTGTGTGAGTGAGAGAGTGAGTGAGAGAGTGAGTGTTATAGAGTGTGTGTGAGAGTGTGTGTTATAGACCTCTCTCCCTGCTCAGCTCGGTCTTCAGCTCGTTCCAGTTCACCTTCCACCATCACCAGTTTACGAGCCACCTGTCAATCAAATGCCTTGGTTTGACAACGTAACCATGAGAAGTACAAGTATACAAGTACAAGTACACAAGTACACAAGTAGACGCTAGCTAGCTCTGGAGACGGACGAGCTAACACTCATCATGTTCATATCCATCAGCTTTCAACTGATATGGTTCTAGATAGGTTATACGAGTCAGGGTTCTGACCCTATGCTCTAGATAGGTTACACGAGTCAGGGTTCTGACCCTATGCTCTAGATAGGTTATACGAGTCAGGGTTCTGACCCTATGCTCTAGATAGGTTACACGAGTCAGGGTTCTGACCCTATGCTCTAGATAGGTTACACGAGTCAGGGTTCTGACCCTATGCTCTAGATAGGTTACACGAGTCAGGGTTCTGACCCTATGCTCTAGATAGTTTACATGAGTCAGGGTTCTGACCCTATGCTCTAGATAGGTTATACGAGTCAGGGTTCTGACCCTATGCTCTAGATAGGTTATACGAGTCAGGGTTCTGACCCTATGCTCTAGATAGGTTATACGAGTCAGGGTTCTGACCCTATGCTCTAGATAGGTTACACGAGTCAGGGTTCTGACCCTATGCTCTAGATAGGTTATACGAGTCAGGGTTCTGACCCTATGCTCTAGATAGGTTATACGAGTCAGGGTTCTGACCCTATGCTCTAGATAGGTTACACGAGTCAGGGTTCTGACCCTATGCTCTAGATAGGTTACACGAGTCAGGGTTCTGACCCTATGCTCTAGATAGGTTACACGAGTCAGGGTTCTGACCCTATGCTCTAGATAGGTTACACGAGTCAGGGTTCTGACCCTATGCTCTAGATAGGTTATACGAGTCAGGGTTCTGACCCTATGCTCTAGATAGGTTATACGAGTCAGGGTTCTGACCCTATGTTCTAGATAGGTTATACGAGTCAGGGTTCTGACCCTATGCTCTAGATAGGTTATACGAGTCAGGGTTCTGACCCTATGCTCTAGATAGGTTACACGAGTCAGGGTTCTGACCCTATGCTCTAGATAGTTTACATGAGTCAGGGTTCTGACCCTATGCTCTAGATAGGTTACACGAGTCAGGGTTCTGACCCTATGTTCTAGATAGGTTACACGAGTCAGGGTTCTGACCCTATGCTCTAGATAGGTTACACGAGTCAGGGTTCTGACCCTATGCTCTAGATAGGTTACACGAGTCAGGGTTCTGACCCTATGCTCTAGATAGGTTACACGAGTCAGGGTTCTGACCCTATGCTCTAGATAGTTTACATGAGTCAGGGTTCTGACCCTATGCTCTAGATAGGTTACACGAGTCAGGGTTCTGACCCTATGCTCTAGATAGGTTACACGAGTCAGGGTTCTGACCCTATGCTCTAGATAGGTTATACGAGTCAGGGTTCTGACCCTATGCTCTAGATAGGTTATACGAGTCAGGGTTCTGACCCTATGCTCTAGATAGGTTATACGAGTCAGGGTTCTGACCCTATGCTCTAGATAGTTTATATGAGTGTCAACGTTTGAGAGATTAGAACTCAGAACGTAGTCTTTAAAGACTCCACGTTCTGTTCCTCTCGCTGATCAGAATACACTCATGTGGCCGAGTAGCATCACATGATGTGATATCTCACACACACACACACACACACACACACACACACACACACACACACACACCTCTTCATATTTGCGGTCGGCCTCCTCAGCGATCAGCTTGGCTTCTCTCAGCTGAACCTCCAGCTGCTCCATCTTCTCCTCGTCCTTCAGAGCTCTGTTCTCTATCACCTTCATTCCTCTGGGGGGGGGGAGAGAGGGGGGGGGGGGGGGGGGGAGAGAGGGGGGGGGGGGGAGAGAGAGAGAGGGGGGGGGAGAGAGAGAGAGAGAGGGGGGGAGAGAGAGAGAGAGAGAGAGAGGGGGGAGAGAGAGAGAGAGAGAGAGGGGGGAGAGAGAGAGAGAGAGAGGGGGAGATGTGTCTCGTTTGAGAAATTAAACCTCCAGTGTGTGTGTCTCTCACCTCGTCCAGCTTGTGTGTGTGTGTGTGTGTGTGTCTCTCTCACCTCTCGCTCTCGTCCGCCCCCTTCTCCACCTCGTCCAGCTTGTGTGTGTGTGTGTCTCTCTCTCTCACCTCTCGCTCTCGTCCGCCCCCTTCTCCACCTCGTCCAGCTTGTGTGTGTGTGTGTGTGTGTGTGTGTGTGTGTGTGTGTGTGTGTGTGTGTGTGTCTCTCTCTCACCTCTCGCTCTCGTCCGCCCCCCTTCTCCACCTCGTCCAGCTTGTGTGTGTGTGTGTGTGTGTGTCTCTCTCTCTCACCTCTCGCTCTCGTCCGCCCCCTTCTCCACCTCGTCCAGCTTGTGTGTGTGTGTGTGTGTGTGTCTCTCTCTCTCACCTCTCGCTCTCGTCCGCCCCCTTCTCCACCTCGTCCAGCTTGTGTGTGTGTGTGTGTGTGTCTCTCTCTCTCACCTCTCGCTCTCGTCCGCCCCCTTCTCCACCTCGTCCAGCTTGTGTGTGTGTGTGTGTGTGTCTCTCTCTCTCACCTCTCGCTCTCGTCCGCCCCCTTCTCCACCTCGTCCAGCTTGTGTGTGTGTGTGTGTGTGTCTCTCTCTCTCACCTCTCGCTCTCGTCCGCCCCCTTCTCCACCTCGTCCAGCTTGTGTGTGTGTGTGTGTGTGTGTGTGTGTGTGTGTCTCTCTCACCTCTCGCTCTCGTCCGCCCCCTTCTCCACCTCGTCCAGCTTGTGTGTGTGTGTGTGTGTGTGTCTCTCTCTCACCTCTCGCTCTCGTCCGCCCCCTTCTCCACCTCGTCCAGCTTGTGTGTGTGTGTGTGTGTCTCTCTCTCTCACCTCTCGCTCTCGTCCGCCCCCTTCTCCACCTCGTCCAGCTTGTGCACGGTGCTGCTCAGCCTCTCCTGGACGCGCTCCAGGTTGTCCTCGCTGAGCTGCAGCCGGCGGCCCAGAGACGTCACCTCCGCCTCCGCCTGCAAGACAGCGCGCAGGGAGACAGCCCAGTCAGGTTCACCTGGCCACGGAACTCTGTGTGCGTGTGTGTGTGTGTGTGTGTGCGTGTGTGTGTGTGTGTGTGTGTGTGTCTCAACATCGGTGGGGGCCTCCAGGGCCGTCAGTCTTCTCTGCTAACCACAATCACAAAGTTATAGCTATAATGTCAGTACATGTATTATAATGATTTCTTCCTGTCACAGCTCCTGTCTTCCTCTGTTGCTCTGCTTCAGCTGCAGCGCCTGAAGCTGGTTTTAAGGAGAGCTCTCATCCAATCAGATTTCACCTCTATGTCTCTATGAAGCAGAGCGCTTCTAGCTGGTCTTTACAGATTAAAGTACACAGAGACTATGATGTCATAGTCTCAACCAATCAGATCTCTAGTTTGACGTGCTGGGCGTATTCTTTGACGTGCAGCGCCTGCATACCGGACGTGTGATTGGTCAGAGGGCCATTAACATGCGCTGTGATTGGTCAGTGGGCGTGGCTGTAACGCGACACCAAAGAGTTCACATAAGGGGACATGTGGAGCGACAGAAATGCGGTTAGAAGCCGATACTTTTCTTTTCCCTCAGCTTTGACCGGTGCGGTTTCTATATTTGCGGCTGATTTGTGGATTTTTCCGATTCTAAATTTAGCAGCAGTTGCAGAGACAAGGATCCTGAATCTGAACACTCCGTACAGCAGGGGGCGCTATTCACCTCGTCAAGCTGGTTGGATCCGCCATTCAGACTTAGAGAAGCAGCCAAACTCCCTGCTGTCTCACCCTGATGGCCACCGGAGAGGAAAGCAGGTCAGTGCTAGCTAGCAGCGAGCTAGCAGCGAGCTAGCAGCGAGCTAGCGCTGTGGAGGTGGTGCGATGCGTATAAAAGGCATGTCATGTGAATATGAGCCGTTCACACCAAACACACGACATGACGGCAGCTGTGGCGTCATGAGGCGATCAGGTTGATCAGACGGCACTGAACCGACACTGTGTGACACAACCTGACCTGCTCAGGGTGTGTGTGTGTGTGTGTGTGTGTGTGTGTGTGTGTGTGAGCACCTCCTCTCTGGTCCTCTTCTCCTTCTCCACCTCCTTCTGCAGCCGGACGGCCCGGTCCTCCGCCTCCTCCGCCTGCTCCTGCAGCACTTTGATCTTCTTCTTCACGGCATCGATGCTGTTCAGTCCTCCACTCATCTTCTTCTTCTGCAGGAGGAAACACGTAGTTAGCTCCGCTAGCTAGCCGCGGCTAACGGCATACTTTAAATATTTCATTTAAAGAATTCAAACGAGGCTCTCATGGATCCAGAAACAATAAATTAATCATTTGAGTTGAATGATCAATCGACTCATTGCTTCACTCTAGAATATGAAATATAATAAAATCACTTTTAGATTCAATCAGCATTTTATTTGAAAAATATCTTGAACAAATAATTGATGATCAAAAGTAGCAGATTCATGTCCGATCAAGTGTGTATATACATATATGTATATATGTGTGTATATATATACACATATATATACACACACATATATATACATATATACATATATATACACATATACACACATATACACACATATATATATATATATATATATATATATACACACACACACACACACACACACATATATACATACATACACATATATATAAATGATACATGCATCGTTTATTATATATATATATATATATTTATCGTTGTAATTAGCTCGTTAGCTCGGGATGCTAACAGCGGACCACCGCCCTGTTAGCATGTTAGCTTAGCGTCAGGGCGCGCGCACCAGGTGAGCGGTTCTGAGCGGGTCCGGCTCACCTGTCCGAGACTCCTGAAGACAACACACCTGTGGCTCGAGCCCGACTTCACCTGACGTCACAGAGCAGGTAACTATCAGCTAGCTGTTAGCTCGCGAGCTACAGGAAGTTCAACAATCAAACAAACAAACTCTGTTTGAGTCCGAAGCTGCACGAGGACTCTGGTTCTGGTTCTGGTCTGCGGGTTCTGGTCTGCGGGTTCTGGTCTGCGGGTTCTGGTCTGCGGGTTCTGGTCTCTGCGGGTTCTGTTCTCCGCTGCGCCGCTTCCTCGTCCAGCCAACTCCCAACTGACGACTGCACCTACTTCCGGGTTAAGTTCCCTCCACCGGAAGTGACGGTAGAGGACCTTTCAAATTAAAGGCGATTTAAAGTCTATAAAGTAACTCAAAGGATACAAATCTCAGTTTACAGCTTAAAACAATAAAAAACCAACGTAACAAATATTTAAAATATATAACATGTGTCAGTCAGATAGTTCTGAAATGTATTTATTACAAAAAACAAAATAAACCTGGAGATCGAAAGTATTTTGTTTATTTTAATCTCCAGAAATAAAAACAACAACATCGTATTTCGTCCAGCTGATTAGATTTATAATGAGCACACAAACAAACAATAAACTTACAACAAAAATCATTCTGTTTTCTGATCAAATCTTTATACAAACACTTCATTAGAACGATTCTACTGTTAAAAGTTACAATATAGTAAGAAACCTCTGACTCCAGATCAGTCTGGACCTCAAACTGCTGTCACGTGATCACGTGATCACATGATCACGTGATCTAACTTCATGGTTCAAGCTTTAGTTTTCTTCTGTTTGAAGGATCACACAATACCAAAACACCTGAAATATAGAAATGTACTGAAAAGGAGGTTTTGTAATTTTTATAAACATTCAGTGAGTTCCAATGATAAAAATATAAATGTGTAAATAACACAACATATGTATAGTTTATGTCCTCCTTTAAACCGTCGTTCTGTTTATTTAATAAATGTTTCAGAACAATGACGGTCCATTGTTTTGTATCATGTGACCTTTGACCTTTGGAGCTGTAGTTCCTTCATGATGACGGCTCCTTCCTCTTTACATTAATAATTAAATATTTGTAAAATGTTAAAACTTCCACACTGTTTCTCACTTCATGAGCTCTTGAGCTCCTGATGGAAATATAGTCCATTAAACTTCAGCGTTGATGGGAAATGTAGTCCATTAAACTGGGAAATGTAGTCCATTAAACTTCAGAGTTGATGGGAAATGTAGTCGCTCTGGTTAAGGACACCAAGGACGCTCTGGACGAGGACGCCGAGGACGCTCTGGGCGAGGACGCTCTGGACGAGGACGCTCTGGACTAGGACGTCGAGGACGCTCTGGACGAGGACGCCAAGGACGCTCTGGTTAAGGACGCTCTGGACGAGGACGCTCTGGACGAGGACGCTCTGGACTAGGACGTCGAGGACGCTCTGGACGAGGACGCCGAGGACGCTCTGGACGAGGACGCCGAGGACGCTCTGGACGAGGACGCTCTGGGCGAGGACGCTCTGGACGAGGACGCCGAGGACGCTCTGGACGAGGACGCCGAGGACGCTCTGGGCGAGGACGCTCTGGGCGAGGACGCTCTGGACGAGGACGTCGAGGACGCTCTGGACGAGGACGCTCTGGGCGAGGACGCTCTGGACGAGGACGCCGAGGACGCTCTGGACGAGGACGCCGAGGACGCTCTGGGCGAGGACGCTCTGGACGAGGACGCTCTGGACTAGGACGTCGAGGACGCTCTGGACGAGGACGCCGAGGACGCTCTGGACGAGGACGCTCTGGGCGAGGACGCTCTGGACGAGGACGCCGAGGACGCTCTGGACTAGGACGTCGAGGACGCTCTGGACGAGGACGCTCTGGACGAGGACGTCGAGGACGCTCTGGACGAGGACGCCGAGGACGCTCTGGACGAGGACGCTCTGGGCGAGGACGTCGAGGACGCTCTGGACGAGGACGCCGAGGACGCTCTGGACGAGGACGCTCTGGGCGAGGACGTCGAGGACGCTCTGGACGAGGACGCCGAGGACGCTCTGGACGAAGACGTCGAGGACGCTCTGGACGAGGACGCTCTGGGCGAGGACGCTCTGGACGAGGACGCTCTGGGCGAGGACGCTCTGGGCGAGGACGTCGAGGACGCTCTGGACGAGGACGCTCTGGACGAGGACGCTCTGGGCGAGGACGCTCTGGACGAGGACGCTCTGGGCGAGGACGTCGAGGACGCTCTGGACTAGGACGTCGAGGACGCTCTGGACGAGGACGCTCTGGGCGAGGACGCTCTGGACGAGGACGCCGAGGACGCTCTGGACTAGGACGTCGAGGACGCTCTGGACGAGGACGCTCTGGGCGAGGACGCTCTGGACGAGGACGCTCTGGGCGAGGACGCCGAGGACGCTCTGGACTAGGACGCTCTGGACGAGGACGTCGAGGATGCTCTGGGCGAGGACGCTCTGGACGAGGACGCTCTGGGCGAGGACGCCGAGGACGCTCTGGACGAGGACGCTCTGGACGAGGACGCTCTGGGCGAGGACGTCGAGGACGCTCTGGACAAGGACATCGAGGACGCTCTGGGCGAGGACATCGAGGACGCTCTGGACGAGGACGCTCTGGGCGAGGACATCGAGGACGCTCTGGACAAGGACATCGAGGACGCTCTGGGCGAGGACATCGAGGACGCTCTGGGCGAGGACATCGAGGACGCTCTGGGCGAGGACATCGAGGACGCTCTGGACGAGGACGCTCTGGGCGAGGACATCGAGGACGCTCTGGACGAGGACATCGAGGACGCTCTGGGCGAGGACATCGAGGACGCTCTGGACGAGGACGCTCTGGGCGAGGACGTCGAGGACGCTCTGGGCGAGGACGTCGAGGACGCTCTGGTTGAGGACGCTCTAAGCGAGGACACGTCCAGAGTTTAGTCTGACTCTGAGGTTCAGCTGTAATTATTGGATCCAGAGATGCGTGGAGGAGATGACCGCCGCGTGCAATGCATCCTGGTACTTGTAGGCACAGTGACACTGAGGACGTCATTTCTTCAAAGAACTACATTTACCATCAACTCTGACTGGACGTCGACCTTCAACATGTTCACCTCGTCTCAATAAAAACTTCCTCAAACAAGCCGATTGGTTCAAACCAACCGATCAATAAGACAATATACGATCAGATCCTATACACGTATAAAAGAAATAGCCATGCTAACATGCTAACATGCTAACAGACAGCAGTGGTCTCAGGTTTCAGGCAGACAGCAAACAGCTTCCTGTTTTTTTTTAAAACACCACTGATCCACGACTAAACTTTGTTCAGAGATCCGTTAAAAACTGTTTCATCCTGGAAAGATTTCTGTAAACTTATAAATTCTCACTTGCTGCCAAACTTTGTTCCTAAATTGAATTCTTTTTTTTTTGGTTTCACAAAGGACAGAAAAAGGTTTGAGTCTCTTGGACTATTTGACAGTAAAATCCTACATAATGTTTCTAATATTAAACTACGTTTAGCTTTAAATTACCATATAAATACAGTTTACGCTGTTTGATTCTCACAAGAAGAAACATGATAATACAACTGAACACAGCAGGTTGTGACTCAAGTTGTTGATATCCAAAGGCATTCTGGGTAATGTAGTGTGGTGACCATAATGCATCTCATCTTTGAGTCTCAATGATAAAAAAACAAGTCCTATGACAAGATATAAACCCGCCTTCCCAATACGAGGCCCCGCCCACTTCAAGGTGTGTGGGCGGGGCTACAGCTGAAGTGATGACGTAAACAGGTCACATGGTTATACTTCCCGTTTCTAACCTAACAGCAACATTCAGAAAACACTTCGAGAGCAAAAGTACGACAGCTGCGACCAGAAGTCCCCTTTGGTCTGAAAACGCTTCTGCAAAACAGGAAATGACATCATCTCCAGCTTTTTCACAATAAAAGTCCGACAGCGATTGGCACCGCGGTGACATCACGGTGACATCACGGGTCCCTGAGGTCGTGAGCGACAGGTGGGACGTTAACTGGGATCAGCTCCACACTCGCTCTCCTCTGGGATGTCCTGCAGGTCTGAGGGGTCAGAGGTCACAGGGGTCAGAGGTCACAGGGTACAGTCATTCATATGACACAGTATAATAAACCAACGAGGTCACATGACGTGGCGCTGACCTCTGGGGCTGTCGGAGCGAGGAGAGATCCTCATCACTTCCTCCCCGTTTCCTTCCTCCACGCCGTCTAATTGGTCGACAGGATCCTGGCTGGCCAATGGTGCGAGAGGGCGGGGCTCCAACTCCCTGCTGCCCCGCCTCCTGCTCCCCTGCTGACACAGACACCATAGCTTATTTTATTTGAGCTAATCCTGGTTTTGTTCAACCAGAGCAGGGGGGTATTCTTCATATCTGGTTCAACAAAGTCGATCAAATGTCTTATTATCCATTTTAAATTAGCGAGATGATCGTTCATTCTAACCAGACGTCATTCATCTGGATAAATGCGCGTGCACGCTCCTCTTCAGAAGGGGGAGGAGTCGAACACAGATTCATGATCATCAAACGCTACAATTTTAAATAAAGCTTTTCTCTCCGTGGAGGAGCAGGAGATGATCACGACTACATATGATGAATTTAAGTCCATAATCATGTCAAAGTCTAATGTAAAGCGTAGCGAATATTCGCAACACTTCCTGTTTGTGAACGCAGCATAACGCCGCCTCCGCTGGTCGGGCTAGAGTCACATAAGCATCGTAAAATATCAAGTTAAATATAATATAAATATCAAGTTAAATATAATATAAATATCAAGTTGAATATAATATAAATATCAAGTTAAATATAATATAAATATCAAGTTAAATGCGTCAGTGTTGGGAAAATGTATCGGCAAATTTTAAGTGCCTCAGGTTTACTTGATCTTGGTTTAGTTTATCCTGTTAACTTGATCCAAGTTTACTTGATCTTGGTTTAGTTTATCCTGTTAACTTAATCCAGGTTTACTTGATCTTGGTTTAGTTTATCCTGGTTAACTTGATCCAGGTTTACTTGATCTTGGTTTAGTTTATCCTGTTAACTTGATCCAGGTTTACTTGATCTTGGTTTAGTTTATCCTGTTAACTTTATCCAGGTTTACTTTATCTTGGTTTAGTTTATCCTGGTTAACTTTATCCAGGTTTACTTGATCTTGGTTTAGTTTATCCTGGTTAACTTGATCCAGGTTTACTTGATCTTGGTTTAGTTTATCCTGTTAACTTTATCCAGGTTTACTTGATCTTGGTTTAGTTTATCCTGTTAACTTGATCCAGGTTTACTTGATCTT